>JARLTB010000025.1:2760000-2945000 GCA_030141615.1 Unio pictorum
TGGAGGAAAGAAAAAATAACTTACAAAAAGAAGATTTATAATGAATACGATATAGATAAGACAAAAAGAAAATGAACTACAATCGAGGAAACATGAGTCTTAAAGATAGCAAGGATCATAAATGTTTACCACCCACTTGGTACCTATTCCATCTATACAGTACACGTTATGGACGATATAAGTTTATATATATATATATATATATATATATATATATATATATATATATATATATATATATATATATATATATATATATCAGAGGATTATTTTTTCTTTTTCTTTTTTGTACACTGGGAAACACATTTAATAAATGTACCTCTTAAATCGAACCAATTTTCGTCGGAGAAAATAACAAAATCAAGTGAAAAAAATACACTGAACGGTCAAAGAGAGCATATTTAAAGATGTGGACGATACAGTTGTCGCAAAGTTTGTTTATGAGCAAGAAAATGTGAATACCAAACACAAGACATTGGGACACATACTAGTACTAGACGAATATCTTGAAAAAAACAATGAGACGCGCCCTATACATGAAGTGCTGCCACCTGCGCTGAACAGCATTCTCTCAAGATTGTCCTTTCAATTCGTCAGAATGATGGATGTGAATACAAGCTGACAACACAGAGGTACAAAATACATACATATCGACTGAAAACACAAAATTGAATTTAAAGAATAATGTATCAGCAAAACATTGATGCATAGAGATTTGTTAACCTATGTAAAAGGCTTTTTATAATTAATTATTATTTATTATATGTATGATGGGAAGTTTGTAGCGATACAGACACAATTACAGCTTGTTTTATGTCCCTGAATTTTATCAAGCAAGAGAGACCCTAAAAGCTTAAACGAAACATCTGAAGAAGAAATAAAAAGGAACCAAACCCAAAACTGCTGATGCCATAACTAATGATGACATCAAAAACTGTATGAATACTCGCTTCTGTGCCCAAACACATTGCCAAGTGTATTGAACACTTGATGATTTAATAATACATTGCACTTTTGAGGTACGGGGAGGCGAGAATAATACAGAAACATATCTATATTTTCCGTAATTTCTGGTATATGGTTTTACTTAATTTTCATACGTTTCTTTGTTGGTTGTAAACTGTATAGAATATTTTTAGTATAAATTGTGTGTGCAATTTGGCCTTTTTGAAAACACAAATCACGTAGATCTATATATAGTTGTTTACCTTTGGCATAAGGCTTACTACAGTTGTTGTAGTTTGATAGTCTTGTTGTTGCGTTAATATCCGTTCCGAGTTCCAGGACTTTTCTCCACTTCTGATAGGTATGTTGTCTTATTTATCTTAGATGCAATAGACCTTCAGCTGACATTAGTTAATTCATAAGAATCAACAGAAGAAAACCATACATGACCACGATTAAACTTAAGAAAACTTACACAGTAAGGCACACGAGTTCAAAGAATACAGGAATATGAAAAGGAAATAATTGAATGAAAGACTGCAAAAAAAATGGTTCTGTGAGTCAACATTTGAGCAGCGTGATTGATGCTTTGAGCTATTATATGAATCCTAATATGGATGCGGTAAATAATGTAAAACGAAAAAAGTCCAAGGCAAGATAAACTTTGAGATTCTGACACACCACAACCCTCCATATCCTTTCACTATCTAACATTGCTCTTCCACGGGCTTCGGAAATGATGGAATGGTAGCTGCTAAATTGAAGACATTTGTCTAGAATATATGTAAGAATCAACTGCGCAATTTGGTTGTTAATGACAAACGACACACATAAGTGAAATATCTCTCTTTTATGACCACATCACTTAAGTGGGAATCAACATAGCAGTCAATGTAATTGTAACAATGTTAAACTGGATTAAAAGAAGTTTATTTTATTGTAAAACTTTATCACATGTTTAAAAAGTAATCCTAAAAGTTTGTACAAAGTAACTTGACAAATATCAGTCCTTATAGAAGATGGGCTAACTATGTTTCAATCCATTGACTTCAAAAGACGCAATGCTTACGGAAGCTATGCATGCACACATCAATTACAAATAGGTATTACATTGTGTTGCAATGATAACCACTGTATCTTCTGTGGTTGAAGTAGTAAATATGATTAAAGATATCAATGAAATGGTCATAGATTAGATAATCTTCAAAAACGTATCCACTTGCAGACTGACGGAAAAGAAAATGTATGTTCAAAAAATGAATATATCTTCTTGTAATGCTCAGGTAAATAATCGATATAATTAATTAAAATCAATTATAATCTTGCAGAAGGTGACTCGTGCATTTGGCAGTATAATGTATATATAATTTGTATTGTTGCTAGATGTTTCCTCGAAAGTACACACACACACACAGATATATATATATATATATATATATATATATATATATATATATATATATATATATATATATATATATATATATATATATATATATATATATATATATATATTAGACTTAAATTTGTCCAAAATCAAGTTCACTATATTCCTAACTAGAGCTGTCATTCTATAAACGAATAATACATATGTAATTGTTCCCAGGAGTGTGATCTGTTTTTGGTTTTGCTCTTTTTTATTATTTAGTTTAAAACCAGATAGTCATAAAAATAACAATATCTGTATTTGAAAGAATCTTGCAAGATACGTTTTGGAACGACTAAAGGAGGATCATCTTTCCAGTAAATCTGTTTGAAACTAGCTTTCAGTGACAGGCATTTTGAAATATCTGATAGCGCACAATTATCACGATCTGATCAAAATATACTTTTTCCTTCTGTCTAAAATATATATTGTAATGTATATTATTTAATTCGCAGTATTTGTTTAGCTTTCTTAATTTCATGATCTGATATGGGTAATTTAATATTGTTTTTAATAGATGACCTTATCCAAGACAGTTTGGTAAACAACATTGTTTACCTTTTTCTGACTGAAGGATAAATATTATGATTATTATCTTAAGCTGAGTCAAGGACATTTGAAGTTGTTCACATAGATATACATTCTAATTGTTACATAACAATGAACGCTTGACCCGTATCAGGGCTTTCTTTTTATATCTTAGATTTTAATGCAAATATTGTTTACTGGAAAATTTGTCATTTTGCGAAAATATTTGAAAATATTAAAATTGTTTCTTATTGTGAAGTATTTTAATTTGGGTTTAATTGATTTGATTCAAAGAATTCTTCTCTGGAAATACAAAGTGCTCAAAGTAATATTCTTGGAAATAGTACCTGGATTTGTATTGAACTTTAAAAAATGATATATTCCTGGATTATATTATTGTGAACCGACACAGCACTAAGCATCAGAGAATGTAAACAGACCTCTGGTGAAATGTAATTTGCTTTTTTTAACAAAAAGCATACCACGAAATGAAAAATATTAGCGTAATAGCGCTAAACCGAAGCGTCTAACGGACCGAGAGTTTCTCTAATTGGATTAGTTTATTTTGTTACTTTATACGTAGTTAGTTTTTTTTCAAATTTTGTATGTTGTGTTTACCAAATTGACGTTTCATTGAGTTCGCACCCTCTTCTGCACTTTATGTTGAATAATTAAATCAATATTACATCAATAATATGACACCAACCATGGAATCTTATACAGCTAGATTAGCTCGAGAGCGACTAGTGGCAATCAAAAATATCTTCCCGTCCATGATACTGTCAGATAAAATATACAAGGACTCTCAGGTAGAATTTGAAGAAGGTTCAGAACAATTATTTAACCCGATTGTCAAACCAACCGAGAAATTTGTTACAGCAACTGAAGCTCTTGTAGCATTATTTGTTGATATATCTGGCCGTCTTCAAGCAGCTCACCCCCCCCCTCCCAGCAACTTCTTCACCCACAATCCGAATGTTCACCCGCAACCTTTTGCCACGAGCCTAAACCAGGATAATAGATAAATTTTAGCCTGAAGGTATTAACGATATCAAAGACCCAGACAACTTACTTACTATTGCCGCGTTTGGATATCATGAAAGAGATAAGTATGTAAAACCTGAATATGTTAAAAGTCTAAAAAACTGCCGATTGGGTCAAGGATGTATATCACGTCGTTGCTGATATTCAGCAGATGAGATCTGAGAAAGATAATAATCAGTTTAATATTTGTAACCAGACAGTAGGTGAGTATATTGAACAAAAAGACAAGAATGGAAAAAAGAAGAAGAAAAAATGAAGCAGCACATCGAGAAAGCGGATTAAACAAGTGAGGAAGAAGGAGCAACCAGAAGTGGTATTACCACTCAAGGAAGTGCTCATATTACTTGTTCTAACAACATCATTTTTTATGTTGAACGACTAGAAATACTAGTTGGTGGAATACGGGTTGGCAATAATTCTCCATAAATTATAATTAAAGCTGTCTGCTTTTTGTCAAAGATTATTTAAAGGCGGTATCATGGGTATTATTGACTATCGGTCTCTCATTGATGAAATCGTTGATAATTATCACAGTGTCTGAATAAATAAATAACGAATAAGGTAATCATATATAATGTTCAATTTTAAACGATCACAGTCAGTGATTAACGACGCGATTAACGACGTTAAAGCAGTTTAAAGTGATGGAATAGATGATGTTGTACAGGGTTTATTTAGAAGGATAGCCCCAAAAGCAATACCGATTGTAAAGCAACTAGGATTGAAAACTATCGAAGTTGTTAAACGATTGAGAATTACTGATGCTCCAGTGGAAAATATGTTATATTTTCTGAATATGTTGTTATTGTTTTTGTATGGTTTAACGCCATTTTTCAGCAGAAGATAGGCTATACATGGCGGCCAGTATTGATGGTGGAGGAAGAACCCGGAAACACCGGAAAGAACCACCTTGCCACGAGAAGCTATTAGTAAGAAGCTACTAGCAAGAATTTTCACATACCCAGATTAGCCGAATCAGAGACTCGAACCCACACAGATAGATGTGAGATGGCAGTGATCCGTAAAGGAGAGACCCCTTCTCAATATATAATTAAATCGCTCATGATATTATAAAATGTAATATAGTCACGTTAATGTCACTCTGACTCCTGCTCAGGTAAAACAATACAATCAAAACTTGCAAGTAAATGCGGAATAAAAATAACATTAAAGAAAGATTAGATTCGTGGTGGTCCAAACAAATAATCAATAACTAAAACTCAGCTCAAACATATTAACAAAACTTTTAAATAATTAAAAAAAAAATAATATTTCTCCGCGTTTCATTAAAGATTTAATAAGAAAAGGTGGTATGTTTCCCTTCTTGCTGCTACACCAGCGTTAATAACCGTTGCTGCGCCAGATGTCGCTAAAGCAGCTGCACTGGATACAGATGGAACTGATGCTGGAATGAAAGAAAGCAACAGGAAAAGGAATAAACTCTTCTTTAAAGGGGGAAATTGTCTAAGACTATCAGGAACCTCCAATTGGTGCTGGAAAGTTCTGATACTTCCAAGAACACTTCGTTTGAACGTCTTTTTCCTATGTCTGTTTTTATTTAATTAACGTTGATGAAAATTGTTTGTTTGTTTGTTTGTTTTTTATGGTTTAACGCCATTTTTCAGCACAATATAGGCTATACATGGCGGCCAGTATTACTGGTGGAGGAAGAAACCGGACAAACCCCGGAAAGAACCACCGACCCACGAGAAGCTACTGGCAAGCTTTCTCACATAACTACATTTGCCAAATATTAGACTCGAACACACGCAGACAGGTGAGATGGAAGTGGTCCGTAACGGACAGCGCTTTAGACCACTCGATCACTCGGGGCCCCTGCTGAAAATTAAAAAACTAAAAAATTGTAGAGGTGTTTGTATGATTTTATCAGTATCCTTCCAGATCATAATAAGTCGAAATCGGTATCATTAAACTTGACAGTAGTTCTGGTTTACATACGCGACTAATCAACGTGGGATTGTTTATTTTGATTGGTATCAAATGGCACCACCAAATGATTTTTTAAAATACGTCGACACAGTACAAGTACTGATTTTCAAAAAATTCCAATCGGGTATTCCACATTACCAACACCGAAATTAACAGATCCGCCAATATGTGGCCATGAGATACTCACTGTACTCAACGCTGTATCTTTATCACAAGTATTAAATAATAAATAGGTAGATATCTACGGAAGATCTACTTAGAGTAAGACTCAGCAGGTTGACGTATCAAAATATGCAAATCTTTACAAGTTTAAGGGTGAACTCTAATATTTTGAGTGTCGCAAATGTAGATCCAAATGAAGTGTTTGCATTTCAAGATAAGCAAGGAAAAGTTAAAACGAGTAACATTTCATTGCAAGATATTATCGTTAGAATTAATGGCGTAACCGAAAACAGTATAGCTGTGTTTGATAATATTAAGCCTCGTGTTATTATGTGAATGAAATTAGATAATATTTGCAATCGAGTTCAAACATCCTGTGATTTAATATCCGGTATCATTAACATGACTAATAAAACATTTACCGGTCTTGAAGAACCAGCATCAAACGACGATTCTGCAAAGAAGAAATACTTAGATAATGCAAGCCTTCAAATGATGAAAGCATTAATTCTAATTAGTAGTAAATTAACAAATTTAAGATCTGATCAAGTTACTCACGTCAACACGTAATACTATAAATATAGACATCAGTGAGATTTTTGGATGTCCAGCATTCGTTGATATTAAGATCATTGGCAATAAAAAGATTACCAACACCTTAGTATATACTGTAACGTCTGGACAAGTATTATTGTCATTGCCTTATACATTTATTAAACACCCCGCTAATGTCACTGGTATACAGGGTCTAAGTGATCCGTCCTACAACATTTACTATATCTACTACAATTCCACGGCGTTATCTACTAACCGGTTCCTCTTCATCTATGTTACTATTACTAGATCAGAACGACGAGGTAACATTAGAATAATTAATCAAAGAGTTATTGTTTGAGATTTGAATCAATATGATCGATCACAAGACTGTCATCGATTAATCTGTGAAACATTCATATTTAAATCTGTGACAAAGATACATTTGAATTTTTTTAAAAACCCAGTATTAGTGACAGAATCGACTGGTTTTTTAGTCCACAGTGCCTGGTCACACCATCATGAAATACTTCATTATTCGTGATGATAATATATTTTACAAACTCATTTTTTTCCATTTTATATAATAGTATTATTTGTCTAAATCATTATTTTAAAATGTAGTGATATAATATGAGACACTTTTAATAACCTTGTCATTATTATCGTCATTTTAAAAAAGAACAACAACATACCATTTCAGCTCTCTAGTTCTGACCACCACATTGAATACAAAACTGCGTTTGACCTCTAACTCCAGCACCACGCTTCAAACACGGTTTCGGTCCTAGACTACTTTTCAACACCCTTTATAATTGAAGTCCACATAATTCATTTACGCAGCTTTGTTACAAGGAGTTGTTGAGCCTATCATCAGCCATTTACATGTCCATATATTTTTTGTTTGAATCATGTTATATATATATATATATATATATATATATATATATATATATATATATATATATATATATATATATATATATATATATATATATATATATATATATATATATATATATATTTCCCTTGATTCGATCTTGACAGATGAACCCCTGACTTGCCGAAAAGAGCTCTGGTTAAACACTGTGATTAACAGTATTCGTGATGCCAAGAAAGAATTTAGCAATGGTGATGCATCTCATGTATGGTCAACATTTAGTATCATAAGTAACACCGAAGGTGTTACAGAAGCAGGTATCGATGCTATAATGAACGACGAATTAGCAGCAAGGATTATTAAGTATCTCCACAATCAAATATAATTTTCAGACTAAAAGTTATTGTAGTGGTAGATGATACCGCGAAAACGTTACTTGGATTATCCGTGACAAACGTGACCCTGTCCGTGTTCACTGAAAATATTGTTACGATAGATAAAAAATCCAAATCAGGAATGCTGACTGGTATTAACAAACCATAATATGTGACTGCATTAATGTATGCAATATACCCACTGAATGATAAAATCACCATTCAAGATCTCAAACCGATGAACGTTCGAAAGATAAATTGTGTAGTCGAACGAGTTATGGCATATTTTCCAAATGGAACACATGGAAATGGCTTAACGGATCTAAGACGTAAAATAATAGTTAAAGATACCGGAGCGTCTATCAAAGATATAGCTGAATTAGGAAAGAAATTAAAATTTCCAATAATGGTGAAAAGCTTCGATTGCAATATTAATCATAATGCGTATGCATGGACTAATTTAGTGATAATATTTCCACGAAATTATTTAATTTATGACCGTGATATATTTAATTTTATTATCGAGATAAGTAGAACGATCGTGTATCATTATTATTTCAGAGTTCTAAAATCGACGATGAGTTGATTAAACCAGATGGAAGTATTTGTATCGAAGAAAAAATAAGTTTGATCAATTTGTAAGACCTAATGATGAAATATATCGTACAAAATTTCTCTGCAACTGTTTTACCGTTCCATATGACGCGGCTTAATTAGCTCAAAGGAAAAATTCGTGGAAGTCAACACGATTGGAATGTATTGAAGACGTGTAGCCAGCCTGTTGCGAATATGGACACGGCGGGTTGTTGAATACTAACTACGATTATAAAGATGTTAATATGGTTTCATGTTATCCAGGACGTTTTCTTGGAATGGGAGTGTTCGGAATATTTTAAACATTTGGGCATCCAACATACGAGATGACCAGAGTATCGTTAAACGGACCTCTACCAGATGTTCATATAATTGTATTCGCTTGTAATGAATCATTTAAACTTGCCAAAGAACTCCATATAATTTGTTTTGTCTGGTTTTGGCAGAAGTTTTCAGAAAGGATGTGGGCACCAGTAGTATTATTACGATATATGCTTTATGTAGACATATTGATATCGTTGGTTGTTAGTGAAGCAATAATGTAATCTATTTCGCAGAAACACGTTTGATTACGACAGCAAAAGAAAAATTCTGATGATGAAAATTGTGATAAAACTGATTTTGAGAATTAAATGGCATACAATCTTGGTAGAAAATAATTATTAAATTTACCAAAGGAGGATCATATGATCATAAAAGACATTGTACAAGACTGATTATAGATGATTATGAACTCGATTTTATAATTGCTGATACAACGAAGAGAGGAACGTTTGTAATTCGAAGTAATACATACTTGCCTAAGGAACTAGTTAGGTACAAATGTTATTTATATTAATGGCGAATCAACGCAATTTTGTTATTTAAGATCTTCATTGTTTAAGATCTTCAACGTTGAAGATTTTCAACGCTTGCGTACGTCTCGATAAATCTTTAATCGATGATAAACAGAGTTTCTGAGCTTGCTGTTAGAGTCGCTACAGATTGATTTTATATTTAAAAAATACAAATATGCAGGATTGTTGGACGAATTGAATATTGGTACTTATGCATCATGGTGTGAATGGAGAATAAAATAAGAATCTGCCGACGCATCATTTAAAAACGCCGTCAAGGATATTTATTACATATAACGAAAATTTAGACCATCATCTAAACCATCGGTATATGATCATGTGACTAAACGGTTTATCGTAATGGGCCTGGAGGTTCTGGTAAAACAACTCGTATGATTGAATTATTACGTAATCTTAATATAATCATTATAACACTTACACACAGACTCAAAGAAAACGTGACAGAAAGAAAAGTTCAAGTATTAGTTCATGATCCAGAATTAAGAGAGTTAAAAAAAAGTAATCAGACTACAACCAAATAAAACTCAGTGTGAAATTATGCGCGAGATAATGTTAGAAACTATTAAAAACTATTTAGCGTAGATATCATTAATAATAGTCTTCGTCATACACATGAAAATGAGATGCTGACCATTCTTGAATGCAATCAACGTAAAGGTGCTGGCGTTTTACAAAACTGAAGACAGTGGTAATTGTGTATCTTAGGAATTATTTTCAATTGTTTACGGACAAATCTACGTAGTGAAAAAGTTAAAAATCTATATGGATTGCAAGTCTACCCGAAGATCTTACCACGCTAGAAATTATATGTGTAGTTACACTCCATCACACACACACACACACACACACACACACACACACAGAGGGTGAATAATGAGTATTATTTCAAACCCAAATAATACTCCACGTAACTTCTTGCCAGCTAACCGATTTTCATTGGGCAAGTATATGTTACTTTAGCAGGGTATTTGCGAGTGGCATATTTAAATTTAAATTTATGAGGTAGAATACAAACCTGAATATTTGAGGGTATAAGATAAAATCGCAGTGTTAGTCTGTGTAACGTCTCACGCCAAAATGTCAGTTATTGAAAAAATGTCTCGTGGAAAGCGATATCTTGATGTTAAATTGCGATTATACAAAGTATTCATGACACGTGTTATGTCCAGAATCACACACTGGTATTGCGAACTTCGTCCGATATTTCTTATCATGATTCAGTCTGAAGATGATAAAAGCGGCAATTTATGTCTTGCGCAAGACACACACAAACTACATGCCTTCCTTAAGTTAGGCGAGTATTTACGCTTATGTGAAGAGAAGTACAAATACTCTGACGTTCATTCGCTTGTTAGATTTAGACGTCTAGAAATGAGACCTTGCTTGTTTGAAATTTGTATGCATGCGCCGATGAGAAAATCTTACTTTCTGCTACAATACGCACTTTATGCTAACATTTATAGATAACCTAATATTTTGTTGCCTGGACAAAAACCGACGGAACTAGTAGTCGACCTTGTATTATAGCTTTCTATGATTGTCCAGAATACCTTGTGAGTGGGCTGACGTTTCACATACTTTATATTCTATCCCTTGATGTTTCTTTTACGAATAATTCACCTATCCAAAATAGTATGTATTGTAGCCATATTAATATGCTTAAAAGAACTGTGTATTTTGTTTGTAGGTTGAATAAATGTATTGTATGCAGATACGTGATTTGTTTTATTAACGGTCACAAGAGTAACAAATCGTTTAAGGTGATTGTAAAACATCTAAATTAATTAGACGTGTTTTTCTCTGTTGTCTTATTTTTAGGACGTTAATGCCCTTCATTAATTTTGAGTGTTCGTGTGTTACTGAGATGTTTTCACTAGCACGATGATGCATGAAAGGAATCACGTCTGTTTTGTACTGACTGAGGATGAAAAGGTGCATTTGAACATCGTATTAAAACATTATGTAAATTATAAGTAATTTATTAATTATATATCTCATCCTTTTTTTTTCATTCCATTTGAATTTTGTTATGTAAAACCACAAAATAACTTCATTGGATATTTTTTTAGTCTCCAAATATCTTAGGTTACACGAAGCGTGATGTACAGTAATTATGCATATATTCAGTTCGTATCGTTACATATATTGACTGTGGAGACAGTAAAGGTAAGACGTTTCAGATCATTGCAACGTTAGGCTTCTTGAGTTATTTTCGGTTTTCTTTAATATGAAAATTTAAAGATTCATTGCACCTTCATGTAGCAATAATGTCACAATTTCCGTTCCCTCTCACGAAGCATTATCATGAGCATTCAGAGTTCTCACAAAGTATTTCAAAGAGTTTACACAAGAGTGTCAAGGAGTTCTAACATGGGCATTCAGAGTTCTCACAAAGGATTTCAAAGAGTTCTCACAAGTGTTTCAAAGAGTTCTAACATAGGCATTCAGAGTTCTCACAAGAGTTTCAAAGAGTTCTCACAAGTGTTTCAAAGAGTTCTAACATGGGCATTCAGAGTTCTCACAAGAGTTTCAAAGAGTTCTAACATGGGCATTCAAAGTGTTCTCTCAAAGGTTATCAAAGGGTTTTCATGAGGGTATTCAAAGATTTCTGACGTGGGCATTTGAAAAAGTTTACACATCAACTCTCAAAAGAAAAGAAAATAGAGAAAAAGAATATCGCACATCGTTATTAGACTGATACCATATAGACATTTCAGTCTTAAAATTCAACCATGTGCAAACATTAGAAATGAGTTTCGCCTCCTATCAACTGCCATAGAGATGAAGACTCTTCCATTAAACTACCTATTGGTAAAGAGTTCTTAACATCTCAATTCTAGATATTGCCGTTGGACACACCAATTTTCCGCTTGTTAGGCTTGGCTTGTAGTGACTTTTTATTATTTTTCCATGACATTCCCATCACCTTTTGTGCTCGCTCCTGAATAAAGAAATAAAAGACGTATTAGATCTCGATTGATGTAACGATTATTTCCTGTAATTGAAATAAACCAACTTTATTATTTTATCTCATTTGATGGTAAAAATTAGTATAGTTCGAAATTCAGGTTTTATTATTCGTAGACGGTAGATGGATGGTTATAAGCAGCATCAAATATATTCAGTAATTCTTCTCGCCAAAATGAGTTACAATCAACTTTAAATCCCATCATTACGTCCAACGAGATTTATATTTTAAAACATAAAATATATTACAACTTATCTTTGTGCAGTCCTATTTCCATATAACCTTGATCGACCGATCCGCTGGCCTATGTGTTTAGAACGTCGGCCTAGGATGTTACAGCTCGCGTGTTCGAACCCGGGATGAGTTATACCAAAGACTTATAAAAATTGTACTAGCAGCTTCTCCCTGACCAACCTTTCGAAGGCATTCGCCACCTTGAGCTATTCTGACGGAGTACTCTGAATGACGATGATTGAGTTCGGTTGAAGAATATTGCATGTATTGGAGCTAACATAAATCTAAGAAGATCTCATCCTTGTTTACAGAATTGTAAAAAGTGTGATAGAATATAAATACATAATACAGATTTCGTGTCAACCGTCTCGAATACACATCAGATTTTTAAAATCAAAGAGATATTTAACGCCGAAACTATGCCATCACCCAATCGCTCAAACTATTCTCGAACTATGATATCTCCGTGATCCCACCAAACCGTACATATCTGAAACAGATGACACGTGGTAGGTACGATATATTTCTTACATACTACATCAAACTTAACTGCTATCCTGCTTTACATGATCTCCATTCTGATTGGTTTATTTTATAATGACATCACTTGTGCATAAAGTCGTCTACTATGTTTTCATCTATTTATTTCAGTGTTGGAGTATTTCGTCTATTAACGGGATTTTTAAATATAAGACAAATCATGCATGCTCTTTCTAATCATTGAAAGAAATAAAAAAAAAACATAAGAAGATTAAAATAAATAAAAATAGCTTTATTATTTGAATGCTTTAGCTGTACAGGCTAGGCACGATTTTGTTTTAAACCTACATTTCACTTCAAAACATGCGTATGTGAAAAATTCATAAATCGTGTACATTGGTGAAGGAGACTGAAATTGCACTCTCAAATAAAGATTGAATTTCATTTAATTCCAGAAAAGATGAGCGAGATATGAAAATACAAATTCGAATATGTTAACAAAACTCAGTTTACTGGTTTCATAACCAGGAAATAAAGACAAATAATTAATAAAATCTTTATACATTCTATGAGATGATTATAAAAAATAGTAGTGAGGATTCCTGGAAGTGCATTTTATTTCTTTGTATGGGAAACTTCCACATCTAAGCGATCAGAAATATCATAAAATTTTGTATTGATGTGTACGTCAAAGTAGACATTTAGTTATAAGGCATCATTCTCTGATACTTAAACTACTTGACACCCAACTTTTATAATAGGTTACAGGAAAAACGACTTACCAAATACAGAACCTCTCTGTCTTTGACCATATTTCTTCTCATCAAATACTGTAAAACATGTGTATGTTATAAAATACTAGAGATGGTTAACGAATCTAAATTTTTCAATGAAAAGTCATTTATGTCTCGATGTTATGGGTCGGTTACATGTCTAGATGATACAACGCAGTTAAATACAAATGTAATACGAAAACCGTCTATCACATGAAAACGAGACAATTATTGTCTTCTATCAGAGCGGTTATGTTCTTTGTCATCAACATTAACAACAGCAATAACAGCAACATCAAGATCAACGGTAATATTACAACACTTTTTAGACAGAATATGTTGCCTAAACTGAATCAATTATATCTGCAACATAAATAAAGAACATTTATAACAGCAATAACACCACAAAAGTAGTAAGAAAATAAGAAGAACACCATTTATACCTTAATTAAGACCATCAGATAGAAATTAAGAAGACCATTTATACCTTAATTAAGACCATCAGATAGAAATAAGCCTGGAGAGCTCCATATAGTATTACGAATCCCATGAAAGCCCACCAGTCCAGCATTTTTTCAAGGTTCTTGTCATATGCAAAGCGGGTTACAACTCCGTGCCAGATCGTAACCAACCAGTTAAAGATCATGCTTCCCAGGATGTATTTATCCTGAAGTAGAATATTATCATCTTAAGAAAGATGAAATAAAGGAACATTGTGAATTATTTGTAAAACTATCGTTTTAGTGCATGAAGTGTGTGTGTGTGTGTGTGTGTGTGTGTGTGTGTGTGTGTGTGTGTGTGTTGTGTGTGTGTGTGTGTGTGTGTGTGTGTGTGTGTGTGTGAGAGAGAGAGAGAGAGAGAGAGAGAGAGAGAGAGCAATCAAAACTTTATAGAAGTCAACCTTTTGTATGCCAGTTCCAAGAGACTCATACTAATGAATTCTTCTTCGTTTCATAATTGTGTAAACAATGAACTATATCACAGAAAATACTGCAAAAGAAGGGAATCGCATAGTAACTAGATAAATTCAATATATTGGGATGTAAAGGATTTAAAACGGATGTCGATAAAATTAGAGACCTTGGATACATTCTTAAGGTATACTATTCTCAGAATCGCGAAGGTGTTAGTACAACCCGAAACCGTAAGAACAATGCTTGCAACGCATCCAGAGATTCAGACCGAAGTCACATGGGTTACCCCACAGTCAAAGGATTCTGCAAATGTTAGTCAGAAAGAGTAAACACACACACACACACACACACACACACACACACACACACACACATTTTTAATCTCTCTTATTACAGGAAATATAAAACACAACCTAAAATATTCATAAACTAGATCAAAACTTTTCACTGAAACAGATGTCAATTCTTGCCAAGATGCTTTGCTTGTTCTTTTTCATGACGTCGTACGCTTGTATCTAATAACTGAAGTTGATGGCAAAAACACACTCTTTAGTAAGTCATTGGACACCGTTTTGTCTTTCGAACAAAGCCTCCATCAAATATTGTAATAGTATCAAGTGAAGTTGCACATTCTCAATCGCCGTTAACTGGCAGGCAATTCGAAATACTCGGCACTCTCGACTGGACATCAGTCAGTTTGAATTCTTCATTGCATGCATGGTGTAACCTAACACCTTTTTAAGAAGTACCATGGAAAATAATTCTTACTTTTTATGGAAAACAGCTTCATACCTTCAAGCAATACACAACAGATGCAGAATTCCGAGTCAACAATATCCTTTCGGCCACATGGGCTTGTTACAAATGAAATTAAGAGTATCGCTCAGCTGATGGCGGTGGAAGGGCTGAAATTATCCAAGCCTATAGAAATATAACACAATGGAAGACACGATTTATCACTTCGTTCTGAACATACATTGTTGTCAAGGGATGTTGTACATTGTAATACATCAGCGTAAAAGGGTGAAATCCATGTCTATCCAAACGATAATTTCAACTTCCGTCCTGGTTGTGTCCTGTCGGCCATTGAGATATTTTGAAATTTGACCATATTGATTGCTTTCGATGTAATAATTGGGAGGTGAACATTGGCCATACTACCTGCGTTTAAAATAACAAGGGTTAAGGAATCGTCTTCAATTGTGTTATATTGTTACATTGGACTCACCAACCGCTCATCCTACGATCAATTTGATCGATATTGTTCATTTCATTTCTAACCTGCCTCTCAGCGGGGTGCTTCAGAGAAACAAATAAGTATAACAAAGGCACCGGGTCATTAAAATCGCACAATACCATATACATTCGACTATTCAGCATCATTGCGTAGATTTTAAAAAGAAATAATACTGAATATTCCAAATACGTAACTCTTTAGCAAGCAAGTATACGTATCATCACATGCACAACATATAAGGGTCCAGCATAAGATTTTATATTCACGATCCGGGATTTCTCACCAGATTGGTCAGGTACGGGATCTTAGGAAGGCTTTGATTGGTTACAAATCTGAAAGTGACACTTGTCAGCGTGATGATGAAGGACAGCTGTAGACGATTCTGCGGAAGGGCGGTATCCACAGCAAATGTAGTGAATGATAGCGTGCTAATCAGCATCTGAAATAAAATCATATCAGCACACAAATCTAATTATGTCATGTACATTAGACAAACTTGGCAATCATTTATTGCATGCCAAACACACACACACACACACACACACACACACACACACACACACTGAAACAAATATAAAGTGATGTACAACCGTATTACCCACTAGATTACGTACGTACACAAATCAGCTAAAATCCTGGGTCTTTAGTTGCAGATGATCACGTACAATCTTGAATGGCGTGATAGCAAATGTTCATGCCTATTTAGCATAAAAATGGGTTAGGTGATAGATGTGGTAATTTCACACGTGTACACTACCAGTCGACACTCTGTACAATTTTATTCAATTTAGTGTCTCCTACTAAAATACGCGCAAAGTAAAAACAAATCAAAGAGGACACCGTTCTGTTGATTCGTTATTTCCCCCCAAAAGAAATATTACACTACGTCATGTGTTAACTTGTAGCAATTATATATGTAAACTTGATCGATCGATCGATCGATCGATCGAGAGAGAGAGAGAGAGAGAGAGAGAGAGAGAGAGAGAGAGAGAGATGGGGTGGGGTGGGGTGGAATGTGTGTTGATTACTGATGGGATATAATTGCCTGATCGCCAGAAAAAATTTTTAGTCAACATTTTCCATTTTCTTGCTATTCATTAAGATTGACGCAGGCAAAATATAGCGTATAGTATTTTGCTTTCTTCTTCAGAGAACAAACATATTTGCCAGCTTTCACTTATGTCTTTATTTGTAGAAGGATTCAGTTGGATCCATTTTATATGTGAATGGACTATGCATGTACGCAGTACATTTTATTGTGACCTGGCAAAATGAGTACTCATTCGGTAACGTCCTTATCTAGCTAACTCTTTGTCTCCTATATAATCGAAATAATATAAATATAAAAGAACAGAAATGGCAGGCGGCTGTTTTGCATGGACAATGTAAGGACTGTATAATATTGAAATCGTAATGAACTTTAGGTGTTAAGAAGACCTTGATAATAACTAAACAAACGCATCAACATGCAAAAATATCTCATTTAATCGAGTACAGTATTGACGAACGCTATAAGAAATTTTAGACAATTTATTTGAATATAACTACAAAGGCAAATTCGAGATGCAATTTTTGGTTATAATGTAATTGACCTTTTTCAAGACTCACAGCCGAAATGAGCTCTACTAGAGCGAAACTTGCTTGGAATGGTACAGCTGTATCATGGTTGTATCAAGGTTGATACATCTTCTAGAGCGAACCATGCCTGGAGTGGTGATGTTGTATCAAGTTGATACATCTTCTAGAGCAAAACATGCCTGGAGTGGTACAGTTGCATCAAGGTTGATACTTCGTCTAGAGAAGAAAAGATATGCCTGGACTGGAACAGTTTTATCAAGTTTGATTTCTAGTACCAACCATGCCTGGAGTGGTAAAGCTATATCAAGGTTTTATTTGGATTGAAACATCTTCTAGAAAAAAAACATGCCTGGAATGGTAATGTTGCATCGAGATTGATACATCTTCTAGAATAGAAAACATGCATAGAGTGGTAAAGTTGCATCAAGGTTGATAAATCTTCTAGAAAGAAACAACAACATTCCTGGAGTGGTAAAGTTGCATCAAGGCTGATACATCTAGACAAAACAAGCATGGAGCGCTAAAGTCGCGTAAGGATTGATACATATTCTATACACAGTCATGCCTGGAGTGATAAAGTTACATCACTGTTGATACATCTTCTCGAAATAAAACAAACATGCCTAGAGTGGTACAGTTGCATCAAGTTGTATTAAGATTGATACGTATTCTAGGAAAGAACATGCCTGGAGTGGTAAAATTGTATCAGTGTTGATACATTTTCTAGAATAAAAAAACATGCCTGGAGTGGTACAGTTGTATCAAGGTTGATACATTTTCTAGAAAAGAAAAAACATGCTTGGAGTAGTAAAATTCTATTAAGTTTGAGTATAACAACTTCTAGGTCCTGTTTCAAAATGAGGAGTGTGATTAGACTGATTGTTTGTTGTATTTACGCCATGAAAACCCCCAGAGTCTTTAAGCTGAACAAAGTTTGTATTGACAAGAAGAAAAAAACGAGCTATGCAGGAAGGCATCCTTCTGTTGTCTTCATTCGTGGTCATCGTGTGCGATAATCTTCAACCGACAAAAGAGAGAATTGGATCAAGAAAGGTTAGAGCGCAGGTCTGTTTCCGATAATGCCTCATGCTTAGATATGCTTACAAAAAACAGACAAAAAACAGCTCATGGAAGTCTCAAGAACGATGAACAAAAAGTTTGCAAGTGTCTTTGCATTTTCATAACACCATTGTCGCAGGACAATTATACTCTTAAATACCCGTTCATCATCAACGTTTCTGAATGGCTGAACGACAAAATGAGAATTTTGCTTTAGCATAACGAAACGCATTATCTCCCCTATGTCAGAAAACATCTTTTGGAATACGAAACGCTTGCAGCCTCCATATCTATTGGGAATTGTGTCAGATATCTACCAGGATCGAGTCCTAAATCCAACAGTCACCTGATCCTCATCGATGAATCGATTACTTATTCGTCGTATGACCATTAGGTCGATGTATCATTTACGAGATGAATGTGAATGTTGAGGTTGGTGACAATGAGGCAGTGGTCTGTCCAGCAGACAGCACCGCACAAGGTCTTGGTCACACGCACATCCTGTCTTTCGATCTTCCTGACAATGACGTAGTCGATGAGGTGCCAGTGCTTAGAGCGTGGGTGCATCCATGACGTACGGGTACGGGTAGGGAGGTGGAAGGTGGAACAACAATTCATGCTTTGCGCAAGTCTATAACAAAAGGAGACCGTTGCGGTTATAGTGACCCACGTAGTGCTTTCCTAGCACTTCATCCCAGGCAACATAATCACAGCCTACTCTTGCATTGAAGTCGCCACGAATGACAAGCTTATCTGCCATTGGAATGTCAGCAATGATGGAGTGAATATCCTCATAGAACGTGACCTTCACTTCCTATGAATTTGTCATGCTTGGATCATAGCAACTGATGATGGTAAGGTGCTTTCTTCCAGACAAGAGGGGAAGTTTCGTTTACTCCCTTGGGAGGTCCAGCCTTTGCCAATCAGTGATGTTTTCACTGCAAAGCCGACACCAGCTTTAAAGTACTCTTCACTTCTTCGGCCGCTTCAAAAGAAAGTGTATCCGGAACAGCTTTCACAGAGTTAGCCTTCTCCTGCAAGCTGGGTCTCTCTCAAATCAGCAATGTCATCATTGGATCTGGCGGGGTCCTTTTCTATTAGAATTGTTCTCCTCTGGGGTCTTTCCGCATCGTATATGTCCATTTATGTGCGCACATCCCATGCGCCAAGTGTGAAAGGAACAATCCTCATTTTAACTTTTTGTAGTTTGACCGCGGTATGCCGGCTAGGGAAGTGTAGAGCAGACAATGTTTAGGGCACCTTTTATAGCCCCTTTCTCCTAACAAGGAGATGAGCAGTGCATTCCTTAAAGAGGGCTGCTCAGTCGCTTAGAATCTGCCGAGCTCCACTGCTTCTCCATGTCAGTGGTGAACGACCTTAATGCCCTGAGCCGCCTGTATGCAGGTTTGCGTCTACGGCTGCCAGTGTACCCACACCTGCCACCGCGTCGCTTGCCTGTTGCCACAGTACTTAAGGGGTGATGAAACGGGATGGGTGGATGACAAGAATGACTTGCGCGGTGACTTTGTGAAGTGAAGCAGAGTTGCGCAGTTCGTCGACCTCACTCTCTTTTTAAAAACCATCTGGGTTTAGCAACACGACAACGTCAAAACGGCAGGAGACAGAGTTGATTGCAGTGGATGACCAGGACACGCCATACACCCCACATACATACATTTAGTGTTAGGATGTCCATGCATGCATGCATGCATGCCTGTCTGTCTGTCTGTCTGTCTGTCTGTCTGTCTGTATGTATGTATGTATGTATGTATGTATGTATGTATGTATGTATGTATGTATGTATGTATGTATAAAACCACCCTGGCAGACATGATATACGGTAACAAACATTTCTTCAAACTGAGTGTGCAGTACCATGATAACAAGGATATTCCAGATGAAGAATCCAGCTCGTCGCTCGGCCACGGTGCACATAATCAGACCTGGATTCCGAAATTTTACTTCTGTAAAATCTTTCGACACTTCTCGCTTTTTCGAGTCCACGAAGTCGTGCAATTTCCATTCTTGCTCGTCAACAAAACACTGCACGTTGATGGTGCTCACTTCGTAGTCGTCCTCCACAAGTTCTGCGGCCGTCTCAGCAAGCTCAGTACAAACTATGATAGACAGGTCCTGAAATGGAAAGTAAACGGGAAAGACTTGGTGGTCTGAGACTCGGACATCGTTCAACAAGCGAAGTCTGATGTGTATTTCTTTTGCTAAAGCAAATGTGTGCATGGTCGTCCAACCCTAGGAAATACACAATATTTAGCAAGATAAAACGAAACAGCGACCATGAAAAGCCACATGCAGTTAAATACATATATAATAAGAAGGAATCAAAACATCTAACAATTCCAATAATTTGATTTCCAGCAAAGTTAATTTTATCCGTTACATCAAGCCACTCATAAAACACACGTTTTAGACCATACTCCAGACAATAATATTATCTTTGGAGACAGCACATCATGTGGGACTTTCTCTGCGAGTTATTTCTTTGAAAAGAAGCAATTGCTAAAGTAAGCACTTTGAAGAACATCTCACAAGCCAGCACAAATGCTTACTAAGGAAACAATTAGATCAAATTAAAACGACAGCTGTTTTGTTAACTCACTTTCTACGTTGAAAATTCTGTTTTAGTTCAAGTCAAATTGACAGTTGATCTTTTTTATCTCACTTTCTACTTTGGAAAACAATTAGTACAAATTAAAGTGACAGTTGAAACAGCGGATATAATTACTTCACTTTTTTATGGAAAACAATCGGTACAAATTAAAGTGACAGCTGAAACAGCTGAGATAGTTGCTGCACTTTTTTCGATGGAAAACAATCGGTCTAAGTGACAGCTGATATAATTGATACTTATCTTTTCATACTATGGAAAACAATCTGTACAAGTGACAGCTGATATAATTGATAGTTGTCTTTTCATAAAATAGAAAACAATCGGCAAAACTTAAAGTGACAGCTGATACAGTTGATACAGCTATCTCACTGTGTACTAAGGAAAATTACAGTTGATACAGATACTCTTGTTGTCGTACAAGGTTTTACCTGCTTTAGTTCTTTTCTCTTTCGAAAACTGTATTATCTTAGACCTATAGTGGGTAATTACCAAACTTTGGACGAGCTTAAACTTCTAGCGAGTAATTATAAAACCTTGCGATAACTTAGACTTCTAGCGAGTAATTATAAAACCTTGTATTAACTTAGACTTCTAGCGAGTAATTATGAAACATTGTATAAGCTTAGAATTCTAGTGATTAATTACCCAAAACGTGTATTAGCATAGACTTCTAGTAATTACCAAAACCTTGTCTTAATTTAGACTTCTAGTGAATAATTACCAAACTTTGTATTGGCTTAGACGTCAAGCGATTAATTAACAATCCTTGTATTGGTTTAGATTTCTAGCGAGTAATTACTAAACGTTGTATTAGCGTAAACGTCTAATTAGTAATTACCAAACATTGTCTTAACTTAGAATTATAGTGAGTAATTACTAAACTTTGTATTAACTTAGACTTCTAGCGAGTAATTATAAAATCTTGTATTAACTTAGATTTCTAGCGAGTAATTATCAAAACTTGTATTAGCATAGACTTCTAGTAATTACCAAAACCTTGCCTTAATTTAGACTTCTAGTGAATAATTACCAAACTTTGTATTGGGTTAGACGTCAGGCGATTAATTACCAATCCTTGTATTGGATAAGATTTCTAGCGAGTAATTACTAAACGTTGTATTAGCGTAAACGTCTAATTAGTAATTACCAAACATTGTCTTGACTTAGACTTGTAGTGAGTAATTACTAAACTCTGTATTAGCTTAGACTTCACGTGATTAATTGCCAATCCTTGTATTAGCTTAGACTTAGAGTGAATACCAAACCTTCTGTTAGATTAGACTTCTCGTGATTAATTGCCAATCATTGTATTGGCTTAGACTTCCAGTGAGTAATTAGCAAAAGAATAGACAATGATGACGTCGTTTCGTGCTAAGTGCTTCATTTTACAGATGGCACGACTTCAATTGTTTGAGTAGCGAAATGTTCTCTGAGCAAGAAAACCATATTGACCTGCTGAAGAACATAAACCTTTCTTCTTTAAAACTGATTGATTGAGGAATGTATTCAGAGAGAGAGAGAGAGAATGATTATTTTAATCTTTATACATGAATGTCCGTGAGTTTTTGCGTGTGCGAAATATTAGTCCGAGAGCATTGACGTTTTAGTGATAGAACAAATATGTTCTCTCATCGAATTATTTAAAATAACTGTTCAGGTTGATTTAATTCTGTGTGAGTATCGTGGCTATTATAGGGTTGTACTACATGGCTACATTCGACCGGAACATACACACTTGTATGTCATTTTTCGGGAAAAGAACAATAAAAACCAAACATCCCCATTTCTACAGCTCTAGCGTAGTACAACTTCTCAATTCCAGTCAATATTTTCAGAATTGTAGTATGTTTTCACAGTATTTGTTTTAAACTGTTGACAGAAAATGTCAGTGAAAAATAATTCTGTCTGCAGTTTGAAAATGTTTTAACGTTAGCATCCACAATTAGTTTACATAAAAGGTTCATTTGTCTTCTCAAGAAAATGTTATTTTGCCATCATTTGGGAGTGAACCGTTTTCTCTTTTACATGACACTTGTTTCATCCAAACTCGTAATATTAAACAAAACTTGCATAGACGGATATGCTGCAAACTGCAAAGGAGAAACATTATTGTGCACGTACCTGAAAGTCAAATGGGAAATCCTGTAATTCCATTCTCTCTCCAAACGTCCCACTTATTCGCCTCTTCTCGACTATGTAGGCCTCCCCTGCAGGTCCGAGTCCCAATTCCGTCCATATAGATTTTTGAGATTCACCAATTAGATTAGAAACGTGTATTTTTGGGTTCCAATATTTCATGAAATCAACAGTGGAGTGTCTCTGCAGAATATAGTCGTAGTAGTAGTAGTAGTAGTGGTAGCAGCAGTATTAATAATAGTACTAGTCATAGTTGCAGCAGCAGTAGTAGTAGTAGTAGATACATGATTGTAGTGATGATAAGGTGGTGAAATTAATAGGATGATAAGTGCATTTGGAAAGGAGCACGTGTATGTTTGTCATCATTGTTCATGTAAATGAAGATGATAACAAAAATATCAAAATTATTATGATCATCATCATTATTATAATAATTATTGTTGTTGATTTTGGTGTTGTAAGAACAAAACTGATGCTTCACGACTGTTTTAAAGGTTAATCACGTGACTGGTTTTAATTCTACTCTAATAAAGGAGAGAGAGAGAGAGAGAGAGAGAGAGAGAGAGAGAGAGAGAGAGAGAGTACTTTTACGCCATCAAGAGCAGGTTCTCTCCATCTTGCTGTCAGGCAAATGTCAGCAATGAACTGTTCCTTGACCGTATCGACCTCTCCCACCTTTAGATATACAACCTTCAGCAAGACTGTTTTCTGGAAGAAACGTTTAATATCCTCTATTATTTTTTCAAAACGTGAAATGCCAACTAATTTGACATCTTACTGAATTTATTCACTACTTTACCTTCTCTTTTTCAGATCCATGTATTGTAATACTTTCCTTCCTGTTTGCCATCATTCCATTTATATCCAAGACATCACCTTTTCCTACCAAATTCTCCTTTAGGAATCGACCATGCATCAATATATTACAACATTTTTATCTGTTCTGAGTCTCAAGATTTCTATGCGAGTATTGGCTTGTGTTGATTCCAAACAATAGACCCAGTATCTCTTAGCGATCATTGAATTATTAACTATTAAAGTCACTAAGTAAACATTGTACCTAATTGGCAAGATCCATTGTGTCATGAACGACACGAATATGACCAGATCGCTAATTCATTTACCATGCTTCTTTTGTTTGAAGAACGTTAAAATACATTGATCCAGCATAACACATTTAAAAATGTGACCCAGAAAGTTCTTCGTAAATCTATAAAACCAGCAGGCATAGCATATATAACGGATGAATAATAAACATTGTTGAGAACATGCTAAAAAGTCCTTTATATTGAAGGTTTGAACAGGCATGGTCTGGTTTATTGTTTGGGAACACATGTCATGAACTTGAAATAATATATTTCAAATGCAGACACTTGACAGTTCTATTTCAGGTGTTTCCATTTCATCGGGCGATTAACGCGTGGAAAGACTGTATAATAGCAGTCTGAGGTATGACGCAGTATTTTTGTTTTGGTGGTACATTCCATGGTACATTTTCATTGTACCGGTACATCGGTAGTTTTTGTCAGTAATTTAAGTACGGATATTCACGCGTAATCTTGTTACTAATATAATGATATTACTAGTATGTTGTAAGTATTCATGACTATTTAGTTGTGCAAAACAATTGTATTTGTCACAAACTAAGTTTGAATATTACATTATAATTATATTTTTGATCCCTTATTCATATGTTTGACACGTGTCACGTATGCCAACGTATAGGCCAAATGTTTTGAAAGATATTCGGGTCAAGTACAATTTTTGGTAGATTTTCAGATTAAAAACCAAAGCTGTTATTTTTTTCTAGCTATATCATATGTTATTGTGTTAAGTGCATGCTTTACATTGTAAGAAAGCAAATCATCCTACGATCTGAGGGCAGTTGTTTTCTTTTAAATGTTATGTCCACTAAATATTGTATCGTTTGTTGAGTAATTGTCTTTTATGTTTACCAGGGCTCTCTGTGTTGGCATCGCACTGAAAATATCTTAGTCTATATCAATAGTTTAGCTTGTAAAGTATAGGATTCAGTTGTTGTATTAGGGTTTAACGCTATTTTTCAGCACAAGATAGGCTATACATAGCGGCTAGTATTAAAGGTGGAGAAAAACCCCGGAAAGAACCACCGACCCACGAGAAGCTACTGGCAAGCTTCTCACATACCCACATTAGCCAAATCCGAGACTCGAACCAACGCAGACAGAGATGAGATGGCAGTGATCCGTAACGGAGAGCGCTTTAGGCCACTCGGCCAGTCGGGGACCTGTTTTTATGTCTTTAGCTTAAACGACGTTGAAGTAGTTGCGCGAAATTATGCACTCTGGACATGATTCAGTGTCCACATTTCCATTTTGTCATCAACCCACGTGGTTGCTCAATGATTTTCACAAGGTATCCACTCTACATTAAACTTAATCATATCATTTAACTTATAGTTTTAAAATTACCACTGCGATTTGTTTTGAGGTGAGAAGTTTTATTTTGTTTTAACTAAAGATAATAGTTTTGTCAAATAAAATAATGAATATAATATGGTGTTATTTCATTAGCTGAAAAAGTTGTTAAATAACATAATGTTGTTAAAGATAAGAAGCAATGTGTGAAGGTTATCATAAATGTTGTTGCTAGACAAAGGTTAAACAAGGAACCATACAATGAGTATTTCTCAGGTGTGATTTATTTCTGACCTGTGATTCTTTTTAGAGGAACCATAAGCCGTTAAGTTCTTGTCAAAATAACTGTTCGTACAATGGGATTGGTTCAAACAGGCGATCTATTGGAGGTTATCCTGCCTGTACCCTTACGTCCGTTCTATATTGACAAATGTATCACGAGATTTCGAGCAAATATTGTAACGCATTAACGATCAATATGCATCAATAATAAATAGTAATGCAGTCCACAAATCAGTCATTGCACACTTCATGGTTCAAAATTTTTTATCCATGAGATTAGGCCACTGAAAACATCTCTCTCTCTCTCTCTCTCTCTCTCTCTCTCTCTCTCTCTCTCTCTCTCTCTATATATATATATATATATATATATATATATATATATATATATATATATATATATATATATATATATATATATAGATAGATAGATAGATAGATAGATAGATAGATAGATAGATATATCTTAGATAGATAGATAGATAGATAGATATATCTTAGATAGATAGATAGATAGATAGATATATCTTAGATAGATAGATAGATAGATAGATAGATAGATAGATAGATAGATAGATAGATAGATAGATATATCTTAGATAGATAGATAGATAGATAGCTAGATAGATAGATAGATAGATAGATAGATAGATAGATAGATAGATAGATAGATAGATAGATAGATAGATAGATAGATAGATAGATAGATAGATAGATGGATAGATAGATATATCTTAGATAGATAGATATTAATGAGTAAAATGAGTTGATTTGCATTAATGTATTCGTTACGATGAGTTGATATGCATTTATGTATTAGTGTCCAAGGAAATGTGCACACTAATTTCTATGTCGTACCAATTATACGTAAAAATTCAAACTTGTGAAAACCATGAATTCAGCACAACATTAGGAAGGTGAACCCTTCTAAATCAGTGTAAACATGAAGAGTGAACTGAATTATATTCTTAATTATTCAAGCCACCTGATTAGAGAGTTCTAAAGCAGCGAATCCAATTCAAGTCCTATCAAGTTTTATTCGAGTCCGATCAAGTGTTATTCAAGTCAGATCAAGTTTTATATAAGTCAGATCAGGTTTTATTCAAGCAAGATCAAGTTTTATTCAAGCAAGATCAATTTTAATTCAAGCAAGATCAAGTGTTATTCAAGCAAGATCAAATTTTATTCAAGTCAGATCAAGATTTATTCAAGCAAGATCAAGTTTTATTTAAGTCAGATCAAGTTGTATTCAAGTCAGATCAAGTGCTATTCAAGTCAGATCAAGTTTTATTCAAGTCAGATCAAGTTTTATTCAAGTCAGATCAAGTTTTGTTCAAGTCAGATAGTTGTATTCATCCTCTTGCCTAGTAGTTATGTCACCTTCACAGACTGCATTTTTTTAGATATACTACCCTTTCTGTTTATTCACGCTATGGTGTTGATGGGACCACAGTTTTCGCCTGTTATATATTTTCAACTATTTATTTGAGCTCACTAACCTTCATTGCCAATCATTGTTGGCGGTGTAATAAGCTGGTATTTTAAACCAGATGGACAAATTGTTTCTTTGTTAGTTTGTCATACCAATGTACTTTTTTTTTTAGCAGTAATGATCTAGTGTTATATTCAGTTACATTCTAAAATCTATGTTTGGCCACACCAAAAATGTAATGAAAAAGGGGTAATAATCACAACAAATTAAACATATTTAACAAACGTTAATGCAAACTGATCCTGACTCGTGTACTTCGTTATAACTTTTTATGTATTTATTTCGTAAAGAAAGCTAACATTGTTCTCAATCCATTTTTAACTCTTGTGACTTTAAACTGCAGTGCTTGAAAGAATCTCCCCATTTGTGTCCTTCATGTTTATAAATTTCACGTTTCATCTATTTTGTGTGTGTCTTTTGAACAATTGTTCCGAAACTGCAGATGGTATCATTCGCCATTTATATAAGTATTTATTCAAGAATGAGCGTATTTAATGATATTTAGAAATGCTGGTATATCCAATAACCCTACCCGTATTCATCATTATTTGTCTAGGTAACACGAATACACCACCATCACCAATAAAATATTTTAGATGAACTTTAGAATGTGAAATAGATTACTGAAATTTTCTTGTAACATTTTATGGGTAGTTTAACAAAAATTTCACACGGTGTCTTGAACATTGGAAAAAACTCCATAATAAATGTTCTGTTTTGCACTTGAGCACTAACAAACATCACATAAATTATATTAATGTAAGTTTGATATAATTTTTTCTGTAAGACCATTACAATCTTGTCGATAAAGTAAGTCCATCAAATTCAGTTGTACTATTATATGACTTACATAATTTGCAGCGCTGGCTCACGTTTTTAATCCAAACATTCATAATGAATCAATAGTTGGATTTAAAGTGAAACCGGCCACTAGGGTCATATGTTCACTATTTTGCACTGCCATTTATTTACATGGCAGTGATTTAATTTATCCAGGAAGATGGAATGGTGCCACATCTTCCTGGCGTTTATGCGCTTCAGAGTGCTCTATTTAATTTGGTCGTCATATCATACCCCTAAAAAGGGGCTAATGATATGAATGTTAGACCTGGGTGAGTGGGAATAGACCCATCACGCACTCAACCTATCAACCAATCAAAAGTACGTACGCTTATTCCAAATTCAATCCAGTTTTTCTAGTTGATTTCCCTATGCCAAAATTGTGTAAGCCACCGATGCAATTCATCAAATGGTAGAGTTGAAGAATTAAATTACGTTCCTATCTATGCCAGTCTTCTAGTACAAAAGTGTACATATTATATGTCCCTAACAATTTATTTTGCTGATATGACTAAACGTCATTTGAAAGGTAGCCACTGTCAGAGAGGATGAGATTGTTAATTTTGAGAGGTGGGTCCGAAAATGATCAAGTTAGGCTTTTTGGATAAAGCTTGTCAAGGAGGGTTTCCGTAACCAAGTGGAAGATCCTATTAAGGCAATGAAAGACAATAGCCCTAAAAAGAACTTTTTTTGGGAGAATCCCACGATCACTTGTTAGTGACCGATTATCTCTGCTCCTATGGTTGGTCCCTGTATACATCTTGGATGTCTTGTTTTGGATTCTCTAAACATCCTTGCTCCCTCGTCAATTTGCTTCCGTATTTTTCCCTATCAATTTGGAATTCTTTGTGCTGTTTTGTGTAGAATATATAACCCCATATGATAACTATTTGCATTGTTAGTTAATGCATGATGTTATTAAGTTACTGCAAGGCCTGATAGTTTTGGGGTTAACTATCTTTATAGTGTATGAATTTGAGGTCATTTTCTAAATTAGCATATTTTTGGTTGCAACCTTGTGTTGCTGGGCCTGATAGTCTTGCGTTTGAGACTACCTTATAAGATCTAATTTGGGGTCATAACCTATGCATATATGATGAGGTTTTTAGTTGCAACATTGTGTCGCTGGACCTACTAGTCTTGGTTTTGAGATTACCTCATACATTCTAGTTGGGACCATAGTTAGGGGCGCGTGTTAGCGGTTACACTTTAACCACAGCGGTATCGCGTTTTTTAGGGGCTTATAATACCTTCGTAATATTAAACTCAGTTATGAGATGTTGTCAATGGGGTTATATAGAAGGAAGAATTTAGAAGCATAAGAGAAAAAAAGAGGTAAGACGCTTGCCTTATTGATTGTATAACTGGTAGTTAATATAACTTTAAATGTTTATACCTTTATGTATTTCTTTTATTTTAGGTTTATTTTTATTGTTCCATGTTATTTTACCATTCCATCAGGTTTGGTTGCTCTGGAGCCACCATGGGAACGTTATACCCAGCGTAGTGTAGGTGGGCTCCCTTAAGGGTAACCAATCCCTTTTGGCCCCGTACGGTTCCCTCCTCTTAGAACAATATTATTTTATATGCATAGTTAGGTACCAGTAAAACATTCATTTCATTTATGGATGATATGATGTTATACTTATATTCTATCTATTAGCCCTGTAGTCCTAAGAAATTCAATTATATTATAATATGTTCTTTGAGGTTTTTGTTGCATAATTGAATTATTTCTGGATATATGCTTGGTGCGGCAAGTTCTCATTGTTTAATTATAAATAGGTCTCTTTCTTTTTGCGTATTGTTACAGATATTGAATATATGGTACAGATCTTCCGGTACGTTACAGTGGAAGCAGTTGATGTTGCGCGGAAAAGGTCCTATATATTTTCCAAAACTATTAGCTAATTTTGTTTTTCCAAGAATTATCCTATTTATTTTAGATTGTTCATAACTGCTGCACCTGGGTATCAGGATATTTATATTGACTTCTTTGACAATACTATGTAAAAAAAATCTCCCTTGTTTATTGTGGTTCCAATCCTTTTGCCACTTTTGATTTATCAGTGTATAGATTAAATTGTTAATTTCTGTTGGACTATACTTTAGTGGCATGTAATTAGGTTCAGTGAGTTTACTCTTGGCTAATTGGTCAGCTAATTCATTGCCTTTTATGTCTATGTGAGATGGTATCCATAGAAACTCTACTGTTATGTTTTGAGTATCGAGTATTTTAATTATTTGGTTAATTTGATTAAGAAAGTTTTCTCTTGATTTAGTATTATTGCATTGTTTTGATGTTAGGACACTTAGTGAATCACTAATAATCAAGGTCTTATCTGGTTTATTTTGTAGTATCCATTTTAAAGATTCAAGGATGGCCCAGAATTTCAGTTGTGTAAATGGAGCAGTGATCCGGTAGGCGGCTGCCCATTTTGATATTGAGTGCTGGAATGACCCAAGCCGCAGCTGTTTTAAAGGGGTTGTTAATTTTGGAACTATCCGTGAATATATGAGTATAGTTTTTATATTGGTTGTTGATTAATTCCATTGCAGCTGTTTTTAAATAATGTTGTTGATTTTCTTTTTTACCTTTGTCTATAAGGGAGATGTTTACTTTAATTTATGTATTATTCCAAGGTTCTTTATCAAATATTTGGTTAGTTTCCACTTGGAATATATCTACTGGGAGTTGTAGATTTAATTCATGTACTATTTTCTCAAAGGATGACTTATTTTTAAGAGTTTTCCTAAAAGGAATTTTGCATTTGTTGATAGCTACTAGAGTGGGGTGTGTTTTATTGTGGGTGGACAGTCGAGTTGCGTATCTCAACATGAGTTCCTGCCTTCGAAGCTGTAATGGCGGTTCTCCTGTTAAGACCTGCAACTCTGCTGTAGATGTATATGGTAATGCCCCAGTTGTTATGAGAAGGGGTTTCATCTGTATTTTATCTAATCTATTAAGTTGAGTTATGGAGGCCGTGTTGTAAATTTGGCATCCATAGTCGAGTTTAGATCTAATTAAGGCCCTATATAGAGTCATTCTTGTTTCTTGGTTAGCACCCCACTGGGTTCCTTTGAGGTTTTTAAGTAAGTTTAAGTCAAGATTGCACCTTTTAACTAGGTCATCAATATGCAATACCCACGTTAGGTGTTCATCATAGTACATACCCAGAAATTTGGCTATTTTAACGAATTTAATTTGTTTATTTTGAATTTGGAGGTTGGGGTATAATATGTTTTTTCTATAAGGTGAGAACAGTACAAGTACCGTTTTTTGGTGCGACAGTTTAAATCCCCATTTGTCAGCCCATTTACCAATGTTATTTAGACTTGTTTTCATTTCAGCCATATGAGTGTGCTTGGAGGGGTTTCCTGCTCTCCATAGTCCACTATCATCTGCAAATTGTGATAATCCTATCGAGGGTGAGGCGAGATTAGAGTCAAGATCATTAATCATGAGGTTGAAGAGGGTGGGGCTGAGGACACTGCCTTGGGGAGTCCCATTTTCAAGGGTGTGTTCTTCAGAGTAAGTAGCCCCTATCCTAGTTATAATGTTGCGGTCTGTTAAAAAGTTTTGTATAAAATGTTCATTTTCTGTATAATTCGCTTTTTTATCTGATGCATTCCCTTATCTTTCTTGTCCAATATAAATTTAATAAATTACAATTTGATTGTTCTTCATGATTAATTGGAATGTTAACCATGCTGCATATTATGTTAATTGTTTTAAAGCAATGTTTTTGTTGTTTGGTTTTGAAAACTCTATTTATTGTTATGTAGTGATCCCGAGTATTCATATAACGTTAAACCTGCATGTCATGTTTACTACCTCTGGAACACTATATGTTTGATGTCAATATGACATACACTAACAAGTTCAATTTATTCTGCCCATGTTTAATATTACTGTGTGTTCTGAATATATTCACAGATTTATCATCGTCTAATTTTAAAGGGTATTTAGTGAAAATGTTTAATGCGTTGGATCTAAATTAGCCATTTTCTAAGCATGAAATATTATCTCGTAAAATATTTCTTATGGCGTCAGTGTTAAACTGCATGTCTCCGTTGGCCAATGGTTAGAGCGCCCATCGCGTGTTCGAACGTCGGCCTAGGCATACCGAAGACTTACAGAAACGGTTCTTATAGAATGAAACAATAAGGACTTATAAGCATGGTAACGACCGTTGCCTCGCTTGGCGTTCAGCATTAAGAGGTTAGTGTTAGGACTGGTCGGCCTGGTGTCAGGATAATGTGACTGGGTGGGACATCATGCGACAAGACCGCTGCATGATGCCCCAGTGCTAGACATCACTATAAACTGTCACACTGCAGGTACCGTAGCTACGTTAATAAGCCAGATATACACACGCATATAAACTGAGTTATACGTTGTAGGACAAGGATGAGTTTCATTGCTTTGCAGTTTGTTTTTTTTAAATCTGACGACCATTAATTAATTCCCACAAATATGTATATCTCAACTAAATTATAAACAATGATACGTGTATTAATGTGTTTGCTTGATTTTATTCCGCTTCCACTCGTTTTGGGTTTTCCTTATCCTTCTATTTTCAATTTTTTTCGTTCGTATGATACTCAGCGTGCAAGAACACCTTTTGGACTTTCAATATTTTGGATGAACGAAGTTTACAATGGTGGAAAAACACAAATAGGTGAAAGCGAATGGTTATCACTTTCTTTCGACGTTTCTATGTATGTTCTTTTTGAATATCTGTCATTTTTGGGTGGGTGTAAACTAGCTCATTGAGGAATATATTTATCCAACTAAAAACCCGAGTTCAACTAATCTAATATTCGGAGGATGCCTTCGACCGAATGTGATAAATTATTTTCAGTGGCTTGTGATGGCACTGAATGTATAACTTATTCTCAAAATGGTAACGTTATTTGATAGCTGATTGCCATAACTTGTACAAAAGATATAGACCTTTTTGCCAGAATGTCAGTTATTTTCGTATTCTACTAAATATCTTAACATTAAAAGATTTTATTTCAGAGACTATAATTAGTTACGACAGCCGTATTAAAATGTAGATGGAGCTATTTGGACACACTTGTACATTCCCTAGGCCAGAATCCGAGTTTGTCAACTTTAGTTAAATAGTTTGGAGCAGAATCCGATTTTACACCTTTCCGATTTTTCCCTCGATCTAAGGAGAATTTTGTTAAAGATTGATTCATATATATATATATATATATATATATATATATATATATATATATATATATATATATATATATATATATATATATATATATTTGAATGATGAAAGTGAGCGCGTGGGTTGGTGTGTTAGATTGGATACTATGATTCCTTTCTAAAAAGAATACATTAAATGATGTATGTGTTTATGTATGAAATGCGTAAATGTCTTTCGCAGTCATTACAATTATCACAGCTCATCTTTTTGTTTATGCGTAATGTTCAATTGTTTTTTAAAGACGTTATAAATATAATTAAAACATTCAGGTACTCTAACTAAATGAACACAAATTAAAATGTGTACCCTATTTGTATGGTAAATTGCTTAGTTTTCTCTACTGGAGCAATATCAACATACACGGCCCATGCCGGATTCCAAATAATGACAAAAATATCGGGATCGAATGTAGCTTGCTGTGACGGATCCATAACAGCTTTTGTAGCAGCTCAAGGGTGTAACTATTTCAGAATTTTAAAGCTGTTAGCCAGATAAATCAATTAAAACTTTAAACAAATATGTCTAAATAAGTTGTATATTTTTTGTAGCTTTGTGTATGTATGTATGTATGTATGTATGTATGTATGTATGTATGTATGTATGTATGTATGTATGTATGTATGTATGTATGTATGTATGTATGTATGTATGTATGTATAATGTATGTATGTATGTATGTATGTATGTATGTATGTATGTATGTATGTGTGTGTGTGTGTGTGTGTGTGTGTGTGTGTGTGTGTGTGTGTATGTATGCATGCATGCATGTATGCATGCATGTATGTATGTATGTATGCATGTCTGTATGTATAGAAGTATGACCTAGCGGTTAGTGAGTCAGCCTTTGAAGCGAGAGGTCGTGGGTTCGATCAAAACTTTATACAAAAGACTCACAAAAATGGTACTAACAGCTGCCTGGCTTGGCGCTCAGCATTAGGATGTTAGTGTTAGGACTGGTCGGAAAAGTGTCCGGATAATGTGACTAGACATCACTATAAACTGTCATTCTGCAAACGTCGTAGCGATATGACCGATTTGTTTTTAAAGCTACGTTAAAAATGACCCAAATCACACACACACACACACACACACACACACACACACACACACACACACACACGCACGTTTAGATGCATACTTATGCATCATTCATAATTTTAACTTGACGGCTATAAACAAGATGTGTTGTTTTGTTTAAAAATTTACATTTGATAGTTTTCCAACATTTAATTTTACTTTTCAGACAAAATATATTGATAAATAGTTTGATATACATCTGCAATTTATTCATCCACTTTTCTAAATATTTATAGTTTACGATATACACACATTCTATACATGAATGCAAAATGTCTTCTGTTTTGACGCTTCCTTGTATCGTTGAAATGTCTGAAATGTCGGAATCTTTCAGATTATGAAACGCATGTCTTGCAGACATTGTGACCGCAACACTGACATCATTACATCAAAACACTTGTTTACATTAGCAAATACTGAATCATAGGAACATAATAATTCATCAAAAGTCATATTATTATCATATGTGAATGGAAATAAAGGTAAAAACCACATCAAAGTAATTTTCACTAATTCTCTATCTTGCAATCAGATGTCATCATTAAACAATCCTAACTAATTAATCTGACAAAGTATATTGTATTTAATGTTTATTATGTGTTGGCTTTTCGTAATGGTAATATGTTGTATACATCTGTATTTTGTGGTAAATCTTGTCAAATCAACCAGGGACATTTATTTTGTAACCAACATAAACACATTAACTTACATTTTCTAAATTGAATGTAGATACAATACTGAGATCAGCTTAATATTCTTGTTTACTTGAACTACAAACAATACTAAAATACACTATTGATTCAGACCTTAGAAACTAATAAAATAGAAAAGTTAAGTTAGTTCATAAAGTTTTTTCATAAAATGGTATTTGAAACATAGGTCAAGAAGACTATAGTGTGTAACTTAGAATTACTTATTCTTCCATTAACATCTAAAGCAGAATCAACCTTACATCTATTGTTACGAGTCTATGCTCTTAAGCTAAGTAACAAAAGGAGTAAAAATCAATCGAAAACCTTTGTAAAATTCAACAATTAATTTATATCATAGAACACAAAGCAAAATTTAAATAAAAGGAACTTACGGTCTTACGAGTTAAATCGAAAAAAAAAATCATAAAATTACAGACACAAGTCCCAATAATTTAAAGTCCCGAATAAATGCAGTAGAAGTCCAAATTAAATCCAAAGTTGATAGCTTGTAGAGTTTGATGTGCCAACAGTCTTTTGTTAAATCACAGTAATTCTAGGTTTTGAATTCACTATAACGTCAAGAGAATATCTCTGTCAAAAAATGTTATCAGTGCGCTTTTGTATTTCCAAAGTAAATAATCACTTGAGGTAAATAATTTGAGGAAATATATTCCAGTTGAACTGGAAACAACATATAATACAATTTAAATGTGATAAATATTATAGTACGACTGAATAATCCAACCAGTTACCAGATTATATTGTTCTCTATTTGACCTCGGGATACCATTATCATTTTCTACAAGCACTGTTACCTAATGGAAAATACCTCTTCTTGAATGAACATGATGTTTGCAAAATAAAAACAAATTAGCTATTACTAGAAACCAGAACCTGGACTATGTCAAATATACAAAAGAAATTCCAAAACCTAGACCCAGATCCAAATAAACATATATACTTTTATTAATAATAGGTCTGATTTAAACCCTGCACATAGAGAATAATTTAGCTGCGTATTAGCTGTTTACAAGAAAAGGAAAGGAAATCGATGAGCGTCGAAGACATGAGTTAAAATGTTCAGTTTTCGGTACCATGAGAAAAATATCCGTATTAACGTACAAACAAGGAATTGTTTTCTTGAATACCAAACGTGATCCAGAATCGAAGTTTTGAAGACTGAATAAACTCTTCGGCACAACTTGCACCCATTTCTTTTCGCAAATGCGCCTCACCTGTACTGCCCAATCATGTAAATATAAGAAACCAGTAGGATTGGGCTGACATAATCTGTCAGTGTAATTTACATTGTTGTAATTTTTTAAACTATTTGACGATGTCAGACAACAATGCATGTCGAGTTCTGCAATCCATTAGAGCAGGCTACTGCTCAAGGAAGTAAAGGGAAATAACTTCAGCGAGACGGTAACGCGTAATCTGTCACATTTTGAAAGACTTTACTTCAAAACATGCTTAGCCATGAGAGCCTGCAAGAATAGAGTTTTTTGACACATATTCCAAGAGATTTTGAAGAAAATATGTATCCTAAATACTTATAACATATTTCAGTCTTTACTTCTATTTTGCCATAGTGTCATATTAAGTAGCTTCCGAGATAGCCACCTCTGCAAAAAACAACCACTCTTGCTTTTTTTCAATATTCTGTACTAATTTCCAATTTAGGCTATATGTATGTTGCCTATTGAACATATTTTGCAAATGGCGTGCAGTGTCAGCAAAGACAATTAAATTGTCTGCATACAACAATAAAAATAGTTCTAAGATTTGTACCGACACTGACGCTGTACAAATGATTATATTAGGCACGCTTTGTCATATTTCAGTTTACTTAATGCAATGATTGTTCTGTCTAAAGTCTCACGAATTAGTTTAATGTTTTCATGTTCCTCTATGTGGTCAATTAAAAATTAAATAACTCACACCATGTTGCAGCAGTGGTACAGCTTTGCAAAGCAGTACTTATGTTCTGTACATAAATGTTATGTATTTTAGAGTAGACGGAAGATAAAAGAGTATTTTGTTTTATAATTCATATTTCATTTGCTTATTTCTTGATAGAGATTTATATATATTTCTATTAAATATATAATCTTCAAGTGATTCACTTCATCCTTTTAATCTGAACTGACTTTGATATCTTAAGACTTTGCTTTGTGCAATCTTCGTCAAACCAAGGCGGACATTTAACAATTCTTCTTTGAGATGTCACATGGAGGTTTTGCGTTATATTGATTGTCTTCATGGTGCTCGCTGCATCATGGTAAATATCAGTAAATGTTTCCACGCATTCATTAAAGTTTCTTATAGTTTTTATCGTTTAAAATCTTATCCATGTTTTGATATAACAGATCTTTGCAATTTTGAATATAATAGACCTTTTATTTCGTTCAATATAAATTTAATTACTTCGTTAAGTCCCGAGACTGATCAGGTATCCTAGTGGTAAGAGCACACGCCTCGGATGCGGGAGGTCGTGGGTTCGATAACTGGCCGAATCATACCAAAGTCTTACAAAAATGGTAATAACAGCTGCCTCACTTGGTGTTCAGCAATAAGAGGTTAGTGTTAGGACTGGTCGGTTTGCTGTCAGAATAATATTACTGGTGGGACATCATGCTACCTGTCTGCGACATAATGCCACAGTGCTAGGCATCACTATAAACTGTCACACTATGACTGAAAAAGTGTTAAGGCTACGTGAAAAATCCAAATCACACACAAACACAGACACACACATTCACGCGGTTACACACATGCACACAGACACACACACACACACACACACACACACACACACACATGCACACACACACACACACACACATTACGCCCACAGAGACACTGAAAGCCTTGTGTTCTAGTTTACCCATACAGACAAGCGAAAATACAATGGACACATGCATCGAGTCCTGTTACCATGGAAATATATAAATTTATCTATCCCTTTATCTAATCCACATCTACCATTGGTTATTCTCAATCCAGTCATTTGGCATAGTTGTAGTAGCTTTACTCCATAGTGATTTATCTCCCTTACGTCTCGAGTAGCCCGATCATACATTACGTCGTCTTCTGTATAATTTAATTCTTGTAGTAGCCAAATAATACCATCATATTTCATGAAATCTGACTTCGTACCAGTATAGGCATTAAAATCACCAGCATTTATTATTTTATAGTCAGCTTATTTTCTACCACTGCACAGACATTTTTGTCAGAATGAACAGAGGAGTATTCAGGTGACCAATACACAAAACCAAATGTTTAAGTTCCATCAATACACAAAACCAAATGTTTAAGTTCCATTTCTGGTCTTATATGAAACAACTGACCAAATATTTTTTTTGATATAATGACGTACTTGAAGAGAGGTTCACAAACAAACACCGAGATCCACGCTGAATCTGTTTTAGCTGATTTGCGATTTGATTCTTATGATCTGAAATCTTTAATAACCGTTAGCATGCAACTGAGCGAAAGTTTCTGCCCATGTTTTAACAAAGACTAGTATATCAAATTGTTCAACATTGTTAATCAAATCAGACCCCTTTCTTCTATAACGTTTCTCACTTAAGCCAGATATATTCCATACCAAACAGACTAACACAAAAGTAGAAACGCTCTCCTCATACACATCTGTAGGCATCGGTCTATCCTATCTTTTGTCTGCAAAAACATCATCGTTTCTAACCTTATAAAATACACAGGCGTGACCGTCTATTATTATTATCGTTTCACATCGCTCCGGTGGCCTAGTGATTAGAGCGTCCGCTGCGGAAGCGGGAGATCGTGGGTTAGATCCTCTTAGGATTATAGCTTTGTGTAGTGCTCCACCCATCTGGCCATCAGTTGCTAATAGTCTGCATACAGAACCTGCCCACCATGGATGAGGTCGACAAAGTGCCCATCTTAGAGGAGATAACGATAAACTCCATCCCAAACGTTAAAGCACCAGCTATTTATAGCATCCCGCCATTAGCAATCAAACTTATAGAACCAATACACTGAGCTACTCTGCCTCTGCTGGGATGAAGGAACAGTCATTAAAGACAAGGGCGACGTCACCATTTTGACCCTTTATAAAAGCAAGGGCGACTGCATGACTGTAACAATTACATAGGGATCTCACTTCTGAGCATTGGTGGTAAAGAAGTACACCAGCATACTCCTCAGCAGGCTTCAGCTTCTTGCTGACCGAGTGTATCAGAAATCTCAGCGTGGCTTCGGAATTGTCAGGTCAATAACACACACGATCTTTTCCCTACGTCAAATCCAAGAGGAAAGCAGAGAGCAAGGTCAGCCCCTCTACATGATGTTCATCGAGTTCACCAAGGCATTCGACATGGTCAGCAGGAACTTCTCAGTAACATCGGCTGCACTCCAAAACCTATGCATCATAAAACTATATTTCAGTGCAGATATGAAGGGAACATTCCTGTATGATGGATCCTCCTCGGACTCCTTCCCCATTAATACTGGACTGAAGCTGCGTGCTCAGGACCTTTCTATCACTGCACGCCTTTGACTTGTTCACAATTGTCTTATAACGGCACACCTGGTCCGACGTGAGTCTGTTCAACCCGGCACGAACGCGCTCAAAGACCAAAGTGAGATCGGTGCTCGTCGGGGAGATGGTATTTGCTGATGACTCTGCTCTTGTGACTCACTCTGAGGATGCACTTCAGAGACTTGGACACCGTTTCGTTTATGCCTGCAAGCAGTTAGAGCTCACCATCAGCCTGCAGAAAATTAAAGTCAGCGCCCAAGACTCCGCCACTGCCACGTCGATCAAAATCGACAGTGTCACTCCGAAAGCAGTTAACAGTTTTACTTATCTGTGGCAACCATCAGCAACAATTTTACGCTCGATGTGGATTTGGACAGAAGTCCTGGAAAGGCAAACACCATCATGGCTCGACTAACAAAGTGGGTGTGAGCAAACAATGTGCTGACAGAGCACACTAAGATCAAAGTCTACCAGACCTGTGTTATCAACACTCTCCTTAATGGAAGTGAGACATGGAACACCTACATGAGGCGAGAGCACAAGCTCAATTTCTTCCATATACGGTGACTAACATGCATTCTGAAGATCAGATGGCAAGACTGCGCCCACCTAGCGACATTTTACAGCGTGCAAGTATCCCTAGCATGTACTCCCTGCTGAGCAAACACCGTATATGATTACTTGGACACGTCCGACGCATGGAGGATGGGAGGCTCCCAAAGGTAATACTATACGGACAGCTGGCCACTAGTACCAGAATAGTCGGCCGCCCCTCCCTCCGTTTCAAGGATGTGTGCAAGAGGGACATGAAGACATGTGACATTTCATCTGACCGATGCATTAAGAGACTGGCGGTCTGCAAGGGCATATCAGTTGAGGCCAGCTGTCAGCAGCGAAACGTTTCAAAGAAAAGCGTGTGTCATCAACCCCAGCAACTTTTCCAGTATGTCTGCACCAACTACAATAGGGAATGTCACTGGCGTATAGGACTGCACAGCCACAGCAGACGATGACAAAACCAGAGAGAGAAACGAAACAACAAATGATTGCCACTGTTTTATTTTTGGGCACGTACATCATGCGTTCAATTTTACTCAAAATCAATGGCTTAATAACTGTTGAAGGACTACATGCACGAAACGAAAATTCGGAATTGACCTTAATATCAAAGCTACACATGCAGATTTGGTACTCTGGTTTTTCTTCTTCAAAGTTCCAGTGAGTACTTGACCCTGTTTGATTCTGGAACTTTTACAATATTATCCGGCTATTTGTGTCACCTGAACACGTGTTTTCTTTAATATTATCAAATATTTTAGCCGTTTCTTTATGTTTCAGTCGAAAATGACTTTAGGATCGTTTTGAAACAAGATGTATGCCCAAATGAAATGTATTTGTCGAAATTAATTTTGTTTGTTCTGTGTTCCCAAAAGTGGCTAGTGGTTATGTTGCTTCCGTAATCCTTAAATCAGTTATTTAATTTTGATCATATTATGACTATTATTAGTTGTTCTTTCAATACTATGTGATCACATTCGTTAATATATTAAATGATTTGGAATTCATTCAAAAGTTTCTAGAAAGTCAGTTCTATTCCTGATAACGCCATGATTTCGGATAGAATAGTTTGTTCCACGTTAGACCTTTTTATGGCCGAACGGGACAGTTTAAGTTCTTTAATATGCGGTATACATTAAATGACGAGTAATTCTCGATTTTATAATCAAATATTTATAATAATAAGTTTATTTAGTAGTCACAGTGACATATTCATCTATGAGCCTGGTTACCGTAAATATACTGTCGTGCAGTCATTCCTATAAAAGAATCTTATACGTAAAGAAATCAGTTAATATCCGCACGTGCCATGTATATCGTTGTATTCGCACTTGACCATGTATCTTGTATTACATGGCTCTGTCGGGGTATTCTTGTTCATGGGGTGTCTTCCAAATTTGGGGCTGTGGTGTGACCCGGCTGTTATAGCCAATTTTCACGTAGGTTAGAGTGACGACACTCCAACATTTGTAGATACCTGTGAAATCGAATTCTCACGAGCACCTGGATACCTTGGGATAAATATCCTCATGTTTTTATTAGTAATGAAGAGGCAGATAAATGTCGATCAGGGCACTTTTTTTTTGCTGGGTCGGGATTCTACGCTGCCATTGTATCCTCTGTACCCTGCCTTATCTTTGATATTTTTTTCTTCTATTTTGATATGTTTGCAAAGCTATTTTCCTGCCAAGTGTTTCGTTTTATACTGAAAACAATTCCATTTAGTCGTTGCTGATATCAAGCTTAAGATCTTGGACTTTGCCCATAAAATTAAAATTTTCAAATGTCTTCTAAAACGACACTAATGGAATACCGGTATAAGCCATATTTTGAAACTATTAAATTAGACATACGTGACAAACCTTAGTTTTTCTTCTTATTAATTGGAATTCGCGTTTTTGACTCAGTTTGATTTTGTTTTGTGAGTACTTGATTTCTTTCATTTATCTTGGTGGTCATTTGCATAAATGCTTCTTGTCTTTTTGGAATAGTAGGGAAATAGAAACATTCATATATGTATGCATTACCTTGCTGAATATATATATATATATATATATATATATATATATATATATATATATATATATATATATATATATATATATATATATATATATATATATTATGTTACAATTGTAACAATTTTCTAAACCAACTCGTTTTCACCCCTCCAAAACAACAATACATTTAAATTCCTCCGGCGAATATGAAAATGTTTTGAAATAATTCAACTCCGAATGTCAGGTGACATGTTTTTACATCGACAAAGTATTCCTCCTGATAGATACTTCAGACAGGGAGATTTGTATGCATCATGGTAATTAAAATTGCGCGAAACTCAGGTTATTATTTCAGAAACCTCATTTTATATCTTGTAAAAAATATTAAATATGAATTGATTGTCAATGTGTTATAAGCAAAACAAGAAACAGCTATAATATCTGCATGAAAAACATAATTAACCTTTTGTCTTGTACAAAGATGAAACGAACTACATTCAGATTTTTAAACAAAAATATCTAAAGTCTAATCTGAAGACGAATTTCAAGGTTAAGATGAAATCAGTAAATGTTAGGTAAATAAAAAAATTGTATTTACTCTGGTTTTCTGCACGTACGCCACCACATCCTTATCAATCTCTTTCGTACAACTTTAAAGAGTATGCTAAAGAAAGAGATGGTAAGGCTGAGTCATATATCGATGGGAAAGACGTTTACTGAGGACAACAAGAAGACGAAAAGGTATCGTTGTAAGTATCCATCCAAATTGATACTATCCTATACTTCAATATGTATAGTCTACTTACAAACAACTGATTTGTCCTCGCTCTATCACCAGCTGGAGACATATTAGAATTCGTATATTTTCTTTGTGTAAACTTTTGTGATCAGAGAAAGATACATTGTGTCGTTTGAACAAAATACACTGCAAAAATTTGATTCGAACGTTTATAAATTTTAAACAATGATCCAGGATGACAAGAAAACAAATTTCTTTATTGAATTAAAATTTGAGTTTAATTTCAGAGGCAAGGTAATAAATATGAATATTTACTTGATGTTTGTGTTCCATTACTTTTGTTAAATCCAAATGTGACATTTTACTGGTAAATAAGCACAGCTCTGAGGACCGAGTAGTTAGAGCATCCGCCTATGATGGGGAAGGTCGCGGATTCGAACCTCGGCCTAGTCATACCAAAGACTTTTACAAATGGTACTAATCAGCTGCCTCGCTATTCGCATATCATTAAGAGATTAATGTTAGCACTGGTCGACCAGGTGTCAGGATAAAGTAAAAAGGTGAAACATGATGCTCTATGTATGTGGTATGATGTCCCAGTGCTTGACATCACTATTAGCTGTCACATTGCAGACATCGTAGCGATATGACTGAAACAAGTTAAAATCAGCGTTACAAATCCAACACACACACACACACACACACACACACACACACACTGGTAACTGCACATCATATGTTCAAACCATTTAGTCACAGTTCCATTTCAAGGAAACAAAAACAGTGCATATCCATACAGGTATCCGGTACATCATTAAACTTACATAAGAATGCTTTCAGAATTCATACACCATCTGTAGAGAAATTTATAAAGCACACTGCATACAACACGGCTATTCAAGTACAAAACGACTCTGGATTCAAAATAGGGCAGATCATGTGCTTCCGATGTGCTAGGAATGAAGCCGATGTATGTAGCTGAAAGAGGGATTCCTCTATATCTCAATGATAGAAAACATTTTCCTACTTCACCTAGAACAGACTCTCTTAGTGTGCCAAAATGCACGACAAAGCTGTGTTCAGTCAAACGCAGAACTACAATCATAAAACACCAAGATAAGGGAAATGTATCAATAAAGAAAATATCCAATTCGAAACACTGTCAAACTATCAGATATGTCGCCCCAATAATTTAGGGCTCATTCTTATTTGTGCCAGAAGAGACAGGTTGTTTCAATATCATGGAAATGTAGTATTTTCATGGAAATGTAGTATTTTCATGGAAATGTAGTATCAGTGTAAACATCCATTCATGTAAAACAGGAGTTTCCAGATTCCGTTAAAGGCAGTTTGTTCATGCAACCGTCTTTTTTTGACAATTATTGAGTTTCCTTGTTACCTTTGTACATAATTTCAGCTACAAGAATTGCACTTCGTATTTTATAGGCTTTTTGATGCTCAGTATACATAAATAGCGAATGATTCGCTGCGGCCGTTAATGTGTCGAGTTTCAGTTTCTCATGGCTTCATCACTCGTGTGACATGTGAAGTAAAGATCTTCAGCTTGTGCATACCCCAGTTTTAAAAATTTCGCAAATTCGACAGCCCCATTAATACAATATAACCTATTTTCGATTTGAATGCCATCCTTCTTTTACATGTCCAAGTGTAATTAAACATGTGATGACAAATTACTGGTTTAGTATATTGAAAAAAATTGGATGCACGTTTCTGTAAATAATGTAACAAATTAAGCATAAAATTATTTTTTTTTATGCTGAACTAAATGAGTCAATTTTAAAGATTTTGGACATAAGATAAACCATATAATACAAATCAAAAACATATTGAGTAACACGAAACTGATGGTACCTAAATTGCCCTAACCTTTGCAAGATGTCACAAAATATTAACAAACGTGACGAACAAAATATTTCCAAAGAAAGAATGAAATAGAGAATATTATCTTTGATAACCATTCTGTATAAATATTTGGCGAATAATAACTGATTCAATCAATTACATCAATGAAACTCTATAAATTCGTACATTTTGAAAGTCAGGTTCTCCTTACATTCATCTCCGCATATCCCGACAGCAAATTAGATATAAATGTATTATTAATAACCTGGAACAGTTAAGCCTGTCATTCACTCCACCACTAATAACAAATGTAGAAAATGGTAATATTAGAATGTTTAAAACATAGTTGAAAGACGGTGAATTACGGTGGACATACAGAAGTCACGTGTATGTTCCACGAAAGATCGTAATACTTTTTAAATCAGCCGAGTGTTAAAGAGTAAGTCTAAAATATGGCACAGTAAGAAAGTGGGATAGGAAAGTGCCCCGAACCAGTCTCATATCTAAAGTACATATTTTTTCAACAACTAAATATAATCTGAGCGCAATTTAAATGTAAAGTAAAGTAATTTGCAAATAGCAAATCACATAAATTATAAAACTCTCCAATATTTGATACTGACTAACTATTTGATAGTATTTAATAAAATGCTCATCTTGGTACCTAAGTAATCAACTGGTCATTCTACGAAATGGTTTAGAGTCAATCGAAGTACCTTACAAAAAGGCAATTTTGGATATAAAAAATGGTTTTTTATTTGCTCATAAATTGGAATTTACAGACAGTAATTAATGGCTGCTACGATTCTGCGGATAAAGTATGGTTGGTTTAATCTCACTCTAACTGATATAGCTGACAACGGTAACGAATTTATATTCCTTAAATCACATTTTTCTTTCTTTACAACAAATATGCCGATCACAATTTGTGTATGTGAAACAATTATTTATTGCAACATATGTGTCAGTCTTGATGATTAGTGCATCTGTACTCTAAAGAATATTGAATAACAAACTAAGCTTAAAGACAGGTAACTATTTCTTTCTTTCTTTTCTTTATTTTGTTTGTCATACCATAAATATCTAATGAACTTCACATGAATAGATGTCCTTTTGGGTTCCTAATGGACGATAAAATATCATTTTGAATATTACCATCATGGTAAATACAACCAGTAACATTTGATCGTCTCTAGAAATGATAGTTAGAAATCTAAGATATTCATTTTATATATTAGTCGTTTGAATATGTATCGGTTAAGCTTGTTCAAGCATTCCCATTACAAAAAAAAATGTTAAATAGAATAACATAATCCAAAAGATAAAAACTTGTCAAATAAAACTAGTCTACTAATTCTATTAGAGCATGGACAATTATAAACTTTCATAGACTTTGAAAAAGAAAAAATAGAATATGCAGCATATTTCGCATCGAGACAATTTTTGACATTATATGTCATATTTAATTCTAGTTTAGCCATCTCTTTATACTTATCTTTATAACTTACCAGTCACCATCACATTCTCACATTGATTATCGTATATTTCATGATATTATTAACAATCTACATTAATTTAATATCATGTCTTATACTAATTTAGATATTGCATTTTGAAGGACTTTATTGAAAAACCCGATTTCTCTAGATACGTTGATGAATGTTCGAAGTTAATTCTGAACAAGTCAATACATGTCGGAAGTCAATTGGTAATTAATACATTTTGTTTTTAATTCTGGAAAAGTTAATAAATGTTCAAATCAATTCTGGACAATTTTCACATTTTTGGTTTTAATTCCGGATCGGTTAATACACGTTAGAATAAATTCTGGACAATTTCTACATTTTTGTTTTAATTCTAGACAAGTTAATACAAGTTAAAATAAATTCTGGACAAATTAATACATGTTCGAATCAATTCTGGACAATTTCTAAATTTTGTTTCTAAACTCTGACAAGTTATATTACATGTTCTAATCAGTTCTGGAAAATGTCTACATTATTTAAAAATTCTGGACAACTTAATACATATTGGAATCAATTCTGGACAATTTCTACATTTTTGTTTTAATTATGGACAAGTAATACATGTTCGAATCAATTCTGGACAATTTCTAAATTTTGTTTTAATCTCTACATTTTGTAACAATCCTGGGCAACTTAATGGACAACTTAATTCTGGACAACTTAATTCTGGACAACTTAATTCTGGATAATTTCTACATTTTTTAAAATTCTGGACAAGTTAATACATGTGCGAAGTTAATTCTGGACAAATTAATACATGTTCGAATCATTCTGGACAATTTCTACAGTTTTATTTTTAATTCTGTACAGGTTAATACATGTTTGAAGTAAATTATGAACAAATTACTACTCTGAAAAATACTTAATCAAGGAATTTCTTTTCAATGATTATGTATTGTCTAAGCCTTTTATTGCATATGTATTAAAACGACAACATTCCGTCAAAATATTCATTCTATTTGCGAGTATGAATGATCTTTTCCTGAATAGTTTCCGTCAATCTGGGTCTTGATTCAGCATCCCTCTTTCCTCTCGGGTCACATGACTGCTGACATTGATATGAATAATTGGAAGTCTCGCAGAAGGTAGCATCGCAGTAAAGGTAGAGTCCTTCGTGATTGGATGTATATTCAAAATCTCGGAACATAAACTTTGTCTCGTGAGTTGATTGAGAAATATAATGTGTATTTACGTCTGCTTCACAGCTGAGTTCAAAAATAAATAATAAAATTCATTTTAATATGTTTTCCAAACTTATACCTTAGTAAATTAGTGTGATTTGCTTTATGCAGGAACCCGGAATGTCCAACGTATTAAACAGTTAACTAAATAAATACGCTAAAACTTAATTTTAAATGTCTCTGCAATAGCAGTCACCATCACATTCTCACATTGATTTGTTAATTCCTAAATTGTATAATTAAAAATACATGGACAAAACTGTGTGAAAATTATATTTGTAATTGAGGTTCTCATCAATGCCTAATTCTGTCAAGTACACCACGCATTATTTCAATGGAGGTAATGTCAACATAACATGACTCTTGGTAGGGAGTAGATTTGTACTGGCGATTTGTCACGACTGCCGTAGCCACTGATTGGATAATGATAAATAAAAAGTAATGTTGACGACTAAGGCAATTCGCAAGGGAAAACTATATAAATGTTCCAGAATCTTTTAAAGAGATTTATATATTCATTTGATACGCATTAGGTGACTATATAAGGGAATTTAAGTCCAGTCTTGTGGGAGTCATTGAAATTGTGGACATGAAAACCTTTTCATTCTAAATGAACAGTACATTGCTGAATTATGTGCTGAAATTATTTACGGACTTTAATATTTAGATAACTCATTCAGATTACGTGAAGCATTCAAGGACTTAGGTAATATCGGAATTAACCCTGAAGTAAATGAAACCTTTTGATTAGAACCTTTTTTCTCCAGTGGTGCTAGACCAGCACATAAGCACACTCGAATCTTCATTTGGAATACCTTTGGGTCGTTTCTTGTCTAATGTGATACTGATACCACATTCAGAATAATATTCTAGGAATTCCTATACTATAAGCTATTTTAAATTCCTTCATTTTGTTTGATTTTATATTCTAAGGAAATAAATATATTTTGGAAATCTGAATTTTCGTTGGGTTTTTCTTTGTCTTATTACAAACTTGAAACCCCTAGAGATAACAGGACAAGGAAGATAATAGGTTTCAGAAGGGAAGCAATGCTTTTGTGCATTCCAAATTAAATATAAAAATGTACTAGGGCTGTATTAGACTTCAAAATGTTAACATTGTGTTGATCAAACAATTGTGCATGAACTATATTAATTATTAGTTACAAAACTTATTTGTGTAAATCTGATGACAACATAATAAAGTATAATGAACAAAGCAAACATAACTCTGTGTTTCCGCAACAGGGAATACCATTCACACAGGGCATCGGTAGAGAACATTTATCGGTTAAGGGCCAGATTGCATTTTGTAAGACCACCCCATAGCCACTTACACTAATTTCTTTAATATAATTACTGTTCACGGGCCAGATTTCTGTGATGTTTTAATTTGCCCTGATTGCCGGACAGAACACATTTGCTGGCAGGACGCAGCCCGCAGCGGGCGAAAAATTTGAGGATATTGTTGCGGGGATCCATGGTTCGCCTCGGGCGCCAGTTGCTGACAGCTATTCTAGGCCTGCCCCTGTTGTGTAGTAAACCGGATGGTAACCTTCACCCAGAAGGTATTGCAGTTCCTGCTAGTCTTTGCTGTTACCTGTAGAGAGTGCTCTCGTGTGGCAATTGTTCATGCATACTATCCTTTAGAAACCGGTTTTCTGAGAAACAGCAGACACTAGTATGTGCACACTGTGCTAAGTGTCTCTTTAAATTGTTACGTGTATTTGATTTGGGTCATTTATTTTTTGTTTTAATTGTTTGTTTGTCAGATTCAAATCTGACATTTTAAGTTTAAGATTCATTCCCTGGGAGATATTTTTTTTAAAAAAAAGTGGGATGACTTGTAATTTACAAATAGACACCTCATTTCTAACCTGGCTTCAGAGTTGTAAACAAGCTTTTAAAATGATTGGTTGATTCCATGGACATTATGGAGCTTTGTTATAAACATCTTTCTATTTTTATTTGGTCATACGGTGTGTACGAGATTTTTTGAACGTAAATTTGTTCTAAAAGATTCTAGAAGATCATTTGACCCCTTCCTTGTTTACGTAAAAACAGGTATATAAATTATGTTTTGGAGCGAACTATTTAGTATAAAACTTGGGCTGTTAGAATATTAAGTTGTGTCGTTTTGAGTTATTTTAAATTACCTTGTATTTTAAATTATTTCAATTCGTTTGGACCAAAAGGACTTATTTTGTTATTTATCTGGAAAGTAATTGTGCTCATTGAATTATATTACCAAGAATTGACTTCATCACGTGACATCGTCTTCCATCTTGGATACTTCAATAAGATTCGAACTTGGAATTATTTGGACATTTTATTACCAGGACTTTTGCAATTTCTGTAGTGGATAATATTTTGAATTATTTTTGGATTAATTTTGGAATTGATTCTTAAAACCGTAAGTTTATTTTTCTTTTCTGGAAAATATTTGTGCTCAATAAATTGTTTATTAAGTTTTACAAGCTTGTTATTTTCACTCTTTCTATGTTACTGTTTATTCGAGCCTAAGCACGTAACAAAATATATTACCTATAATAATATAGTATACCGAAATAATATATCAAAGAAATTTAAAGCATATGCCATAATTGTATAGTGTATCTCTTTAGCCTACAAATGAAGCTTACCCATCCCTTATGATGTAATATTTCAAGCTATCAGACGCATACGGGTCAGGTTTGGTGTAACAGGAGCGAACAATCATTTTGATTCCCCAGTCAGCTGCATCGGTGTACACCTTAACATATACGTCAGCTCCGACTTTCACGTTGAGTGGATTACCGGGTATCTCGTATTGGAAGCTGGGATCACTGTAGAATTGCATGGCGATATTGTAGTGACTGGTTCCCTGCACGTAGCCAGGGTCTAATGACCCTATTGTGTTATGACTGATATGACTGGACGCAGTCTCATTTCTCAAGACTTCACTCTCTACTTCAACGGTCCAATTGTGAGCTCGTATGATGTACTGATATTGGGGATCTCGCATGGCATAAACTAATCTGTTTCTGTACACAATGGCATTTTGTGTGACCTGAAAGAGAACAATTGTAGATATCGTATCTCACAAACATTCATGCAGTGAAAACCCAATCAAACCATGGAGAAAAAAATGAAACATTATCAATATATGCAGAATACGTAACTCGCAATAAAAGTCAGCTGAATCTGCCGAAAAACCTGTTTTTCAAAGGCAGTCACGTGTCCATAAAATGATGTCTTTCATAGACTGTCAAGTGTCCTTAACAATGCTGTCTTTAAAAACAGTCTAGTGTTGATAACAATGTTTCTTTTATAGGCATTCCAGTGTCCATAACAATATTGTTTTTCATAGACAGTCCAATGCTGTATTTTATCCAGTCCAGTGTCCATAGCAAGCATGTCTTTCAAAGACAGTCCAGTGTCGATAACTATGCTATATTTGATAGGCAGTCCAGTACATAACAATAATGTCATTCATAGACAGTCCAGTGTCCATAACATTGCTGTATTTTATAGGCAGTTGAGTGTCCATAACAATAATGTCTTTCCAAGACAGTCCAGTGTCGCTAACAATGTTGTCTTTCAAAGACAGTCCAGTGTCCATAGCAATGTTTTCTTTTATAGGCAGTCCAGTGTCCAAAACAATGGACAGTCAAGTTTCCATTACAATGCTTAATGTCGTTGATAGACCGTCCGATGTCCATAACATTGCTAACTGTCTTGCATAGCCCGTGCAGTGCCCAAAACAATGCTTACTTTCAGATACGGCCATGTGCCCATAAAAATGTTTACTGTCTTTCTTAGACCATCCAGTACCTATATCATTTCTGTGTTTCAATGGACGGTCCACCAGTGCCCATACCAATGCTAACTGTCTTCCAGAGATAATCCTATGTCCATAACAATGATGTCTTTGGAAGACCTTTCAGTGCCCATACCAATGCTAACTGTCTTTCATAGAGCATGAAGTGTCCACACAAATGATAACTGTCTTAAAAACAGACCATCTGGTGTCATAACAATGCTAACTATTTTTTTTACAGACCGTCCAGTGTGTATAAGAATGCAAAGCGACTTTTAAAAAAACCGTCATGTGCTGATAAGACAGCTGTTTTTCATAGATCTTCAAGTGCCAATTACAATTCTGTCCACAACAATGCTTTAGTTCATGGACCGTCGAATGTCCCTACTGTCTTACATAGACAGTCCATTGTCCGGAACCATGTTAACAAACTGTCTGTTATAAACGGTCCAATAACCGTACCAATTTTGACAATCATTAATTGGCTGTCCAGTGTCTGTATAAATTATAACTATCTTTCAGATCGTAGAGTACCCATTACGATGCTAACTGCCTTTCACATAAGGTCCAGTGTCTGCCACACGGCTGACTGAAACAAACATTTGATAACACATATGGCCTTGTATCCTGGTTTCAAATTCTAAGATTAATTTTGGGCGTAGCCATTTTACGACATACCTAAATACTGTATTCAATACTACCCCATTCAGAGGAGGCTTTGTCGACATTTTCTTCATTTAGAGAGGACAGACAACATAAAATGAATCGTTAGTATAATCAAATTATTTAAAACAATAATTGAATCTGTATAAATTTTAAAAATACTTTCATCCGCGTCTTCGTACCTCATTACATATATTGTTTAATATTTATCTTGGAATATATTGACATGTTATTTTTGGAATGAATGAATTGTCTCTCTTATTTTTGTAGCTAATTTCATTTATAATCTATGATAGCAGTGCCGTATTAACCCATGGCAGGGCCCCTAGGCTTCGAGCTTCTTTGGGCCCCATTAACATCCACCCACGAATTTTGCGCTCTTTTAATTAATATAAACTTACCAAAAATGATTTTAAAAGGTGGGATTTAGCAGTAGTCTGATTGTTGTGGCATGGAGTAGGAATTTTTTAAATGTGAAAATTTCGATTACGCAGAATTGCCATGTCATGGCTAAAGGTTGCATGGGCCCCTGCTCTTCGTGGACCCCTAGGCTTCAGCCTAGTCAGCCTTATGGATAATACAGCCCTGTATGATTGGTGTCTTTATAAAATGAAGGTAATAAATTAATAAATCAATATAAAAAAAAGCTATATGTGGTCCAAACTTTTTTTTCCAAATTGCAATAATAATAAATATGAAGGACATTGCTAACAAGAATAAATCTTATTGATTTCCACTTTTTGCCATTAGTATTAAAAAAAATACGTTTAGGTGCATATAACCTTGGTATTAGTATACTTAAAATTGAAGGCACGGATTCATCATGTCGGGAGAAAACAACATGAGCAATCTATTAAATGTTAGATGCGGCGGGTTTACCGTCTCACTGGTTAAGCAGTCTCTGATGCCATGTTGGAATACAAGCGTGTAACCATTGCTGTATCCAGTACACGAGTTTTCACCGAGGAAGATATCAGATTCACGTGCATTAGGGTACATCTGCTTTAGTCTGTACATGTCAACCTGGATATACCAGCCACTTGATGTACAGCTTGAGGAAATGAAATTCTCCAGGGAATTACCTGTTAGGAATTAAAATAGATAATGACAATAAAACTTAAAAATATACTTTAAACTGTACTATATTGTCTTACATGGAAAAAATTACATTTTATATCCAGAGGTCATCAGTCCAACATAGAAATGAAGATAGAAATGTTGCAAAAAAACATTTACGAAGCAATAATTCTTGCAGTCATATAAGTATGTTAATAATTAACTGTATTGTCGAACATGTAGATTTTACAACATATAAAAATTTGCAAATACTACGTAACAAAGTATGTAGGTCATTCTTTTTGATGTGACGGGGCATGCATGCTTAATAAAATGTATTAAAACATGTAAAATATAAATTGACTTTCGATACAGACTATAGAGTGGCCTTTCTCCACACTATTTTGAAAGCATTAGTTATAATTATACATACAGTCTAATAGCAGGATTTATTCGGATACAAATGTGACGACTAAAGGTGAGTAATTGTCTTTGAGCATCTGGGACAAAACGGCCGCTATATAGTCTCATTCATTGATATTGTCAATCGGACACAGCGACAGTGACTTCACTTGACTCTTCCATCACACACAATGACAGAGCCCTCACTTGACTCTTCAATCGGACACAGCGACAGAGCCCTCACTTGCCATTTCAATCAAACAGAGCGACAGAGCCCTCACACATGACATTTCAATCGAACAGAGCGACAGATCCCTTACAATGAGTTAAAATCACAGATTATCAATTTGCACCTCAATCAGAGAGGGACATAGAGACCTTGCTTGATACTTCAGTCAGAGAGAGCTACATAGACCTTACTTGATACTTCAGTCAGAGAGAGCCATAGAGACCTTGCTTGATACTTCAGTCAGAGAGAGCCATAGAGACCTTGCTTGATACTTCAGTCAGAGAGAGCTACATAGACCTTACTTGATACTTCAGTGAGAGAGAGCCACATAGACCTTGCTTGATACTTCAGTCAGAGAGAGCCTCAGAGACCTTGCTTGATACTTCAGTCAGAGAGGGCCACAGAGATCTTGCTTGATACTTCAGTCAGAGAGGGCCTCAGAGACCTTGCTTGATACTTCAGTCAGAGAGGGCCACAGAGATCTTGCTTGATACTTCAGTCAGAGAGGGCCACAGAGACCTTGCTTGATACTTGAGACATAAGCAAATAGGTATCAACAATTCAGTCAGACAAAAGCAGAGGCTTCGTCTAACACTCGTCTTAAAGCGCCGTTTTTGCACAAAAAGGAAGCAGTTACTGATCCGGTTTCATACAGACTATGTAACCAGGGACTCGTCTGGTCATGGGGTAGCACCTACAAATCTTGTATATTTGATATTGACGTCGATCCGGGTAAGCTTATAATTTTCCAAGTTTAAACTGGAAAACTTAAATCGTCCAACATTAACATGAACAACTTTGCTTTGAAGCCACGACGTGCCGAGAACCAGGAAATCGAAGACTTTGGCAAGTCGGTATGGTAGGCTACATTCATGTTTCTGAGACAACACCTGGATACAAAAATCGCCTATGTGACCTCACTAACACGTACTGTCAATTCAACCGGTAGATTCCCATCACTATTAACCCAAAACGAGTATGAAATATACCATGGTATGGCATATCGTCGACTTCTTTCCATTACTATCAGGGATTGTTTTGAATGGTAACATCTTGAACGTATGTGAGTCTGGATTCTATCTATTATTAACGCATATATACAAAGACTGAATCTGGATTATATCGATTATTAACGCATATATACATAGACTAAGTCTGGATTCTATCTATTATTAACGCATATATACATAGACTGAGTCTGGATTCTATCTATTATTAACGTATACATACATAGATTGTACAGTATATTACGAATCTATGGCCTTAAACTTAGTAACAGAAACTAGTTTAAAAAACAAGATTTGTAAACTTCAGATACTTTGTCCCTATAATACAGAGTGAAAAAATGAAATATAAATTATACTATGACGAACGAAATATTGTCTTCAATATAATATCACAAGCACAAACGTAGCTAGTTTTACAAACGTTACGACTGGTATGAAAGACTAACGTTTGTAAAATTATTTATTTAATAAAGTGATGAAATTAAAATTTAAGAGGAAAGTTGGGCCATATGAATTTAATCCAAATTAATCCTAAAGGGTTATATTCTTGTCCAAAAGAATCGAATGATTTTAATGGACTTCTGATCTTCACAATGGCATCGTTCAGAATACTTTTCATTATTCACAATAGTCCCAAAATAATGTTCTAGTCTGATAAGCAATTTGTAATTCCAATGAATACTCCTAAGTAATATATCATCTCAAATTATCTAAATAACAACATTAAAGACTTCTGCAGACTTATTTAAATATATGTAATAAGATTCTGAAACATAAATGAATCAAAATAGTAATTAATCCGATCGGTGTCTATCTCTTTACATACACCTTTTTCAAGAGTTTACAACTTTATATTGCAATATACCCTAAGTAACAGATTTTACAACTCAATCTAATATTTCACAATATATATTCATGTGATCTTAGCCATTAGAAGATAAAGATCTTCTAAGAACTCACTAGCCAGTAAGAAATGACCCTAATGTTGTCAACAGGATATTGTTATTAATATCATTATTAATGGTCGTAAACACCTACGTTTACAACTATTGATAGATCCTACCAAATCTACATTGAAACAAAACCTATAGCGGTATACAAAATTTATCTATATAGAACCACAACAGTTTACAGTCATGAACAAAAACCAATATATATAACAATTAGGTTCCAGTGTTTATCCAAATGAAATTAATTTTTTTTTGCTGATGTACAAAATGTCTGATCTAATTTGATATGATAATAGTCTTGGTGTATCACAATACTATAAAATCCAAAATGTGTGTAAATGAATTCACATTAATTAGGAAATAGTTACCTAGTTCAAAAATGTATAGGCACCTTCTAATTTCAATGAATAATGTAAATTGGTTAATTAAAACCTCTCATCTAAACACAGCTAATTAATTAATTAAAACCTCTCATCTAAACACAGCTAATTAATTAATTAAAACCTCTCATCTAAACACAGCTAATTAATTAATTAAAACCTCTCATCTAAACACAGCTAAAGCCGATATTACTAAGACTGAAACTTAGGACAGGAATCATTAAATCTCTGGTAAACATACCTTATTTAAAAAAATCGAAGACACCATTACATAACTAGAATGCGGGTCAAATGTTAATTTCCAGATCGTTACAGCTTGTTTCAAAGTTCAGGTCTATTAACAATTAATCAATCAGAAATTATGTGACCTGGCTTTCCTGGAAGGGGGGGGGGGGGGGCAATTGACTGAACATTATGTCTTCTTCGCCTTCCAAGGCTGAAAGGCCACAATACCATGTTTACCCCCGAAAAGAATGACCTTATATTATACTTATATTGTACAAGGACGCAATGTGCAAACTTAGAATGAAATTCAGTTCCATGAACTAAACATCTGTTCAGAATGGCAATTACCCGTCATTGGCGTTTGTGTTTAAAACTAAAATTTCCACTGCATATAAGTGAATGGTTCTGAGCGAGGCGATGACGATGCGTGCATAATATGCGGACTATGTGTTAGACTGAATAACAGGGGAATGTATGCGTTTTATGATGATTACCTGCGCGAAAGTGGTGTTCACCAAAATCCAAATCTTCTAATTACTCTTCATAGTACTATACAAATAATGACAAAAAAAGTTATGTACATGCCATTCTGTCAGTGACTAGGCAAGTGTAGCATAGTTCCAACTTAGGTGTAGTAATTAAAATGGCATTAAAAGGAGTTGTGATATGCAGCGGTCATGTGTTACATTTTGAGAAAGTACTCACAGACCTAGTCAACGCATCTCATTTTAGGACAAATTTTCGCGATTAAAAGTATTTACTTGAAGTAGTAGGGTACCATGGCCATGTCGTGCGTGTAGAAACTGTTGAATAGAAGCACAAACCAGTCACAAAAAAAACCAAGTACATCTAAATAAAAAGCATCATGTATACACTAGGTCTAAACGTTTGGACGTTTGACAATTCGGTTTTAATCTCTGCTTACAATGAATGTATATATATATATATATATATATATATATATATATATATATATATATATATATATATATATATATATATAATATAGATATGTGTGTGTGTCTGTGTGTGTCCCTTTAGTTGATGGTGGGCAACGTCTGCGATATAATGTATTGCCAAATAATACATGCAGAAAGATGAAAAGATACTACGCTGAAAAATACATGAGTTTTGGAATCTCTTTCCGTCTCTGCTGAAAATAGAGCTGCATCTTACCTTAAAAAGTAACAACCAAATAAAACTGTAACAAAAACAAAAGACTGTAAAATACTCAACGCAAATATAATTATTGCTCAACAAAATTTGTTTTGGTTACTTAGGCTATGCAGAGAAAAGTATGACTTTGAACATAAAACCAATATTTACTAGAAATTTAGGTATCCTAAAGTCATCAAAAAATATCAATAACATCTTAGTAGAAAATTACCGGGCGGCACAATTAAATGTATGCATCTTTGTTGACTAGTAAGTCTGAAAGGTAACCGTCTTTAACATTGAATTATTATCAAACCTTTTCACGTTAACAGTTCCATATTTTGTATTATATCTCTAGATCTCTTCTGCATTATCATAGTATTGGTATATGGTCTTGATTTCAAATGTATACCTATCTGGAAACATTAAGACTCTTAGATAAAAAAATTAATTAAAGGTACATGTCTATATGGTCTTGATTTCAAATGTATGCCAATTTGGAAACATTAAGACTCTTAGATCAAGAATTATTAAAGGCACATGTCTATATTGTCTTGATTTCAAATGTATGCCAATTTGGAAACATTCAGACTCTTAGATAAAGAGTTATTAAAGACACATGCCTATATGGCCTTGATTTCAAATGTATGCATATTTGGAAACATTAAGACTCTTAGATTAATAATTATTAAAGGCACATGCCTATATGGTCTTGATTTAAAATGTATTCCTATCTGGAAACATTAAGACTCTTAGATAAATAATTATTAAAGGCACATGCCTATATGGTCTTGATTTCAAATGTATGCCAATTGGGAAACATAAAGACTCTTAGATAAAGAAGTCTTAAAGGTACATGTCTATATGGTCTTGATTTCAAATGTATGCCAATTTGGAAACATAAAGACTCTTAGATAAAGAATTATTAAAGGCACATGCCTATATGGTCCTGATTTCAAATGTATGCCTATCTGGAAACTTTAAGACTCTTAGATAAATAATTAGTAAAGGCACATGTCTATATGGTCTTGATTTCAAATGTATGCCAATTTGGAAACATTAAGACTCTTAGATAAAGAATTATTAAAGGCACATGCCTATATGGTCTTGATTTCAAATGTATGCCTATTTGGAAACATTAAGACTCTTAGATAAAAAATTAATTAAAGGTACATGTCTATATGGTCTTGATTTCAAATGTATACCTATCTGGAAACATTAAGATTCTTAGATAAAGAATTATTAAAGGCACATGCATATATGGTCTTGATTTCAAAAGTATGCCTATATGGAAACTTTAAGACTCTTAGATAAAGAATTATTAAAGGCACATGTCTATATGGTCTTGATTTCAAATGTATGCCTATATGGAAACTTTAAGACTCTTAGATAAAGAATTATTAAAGGCAAATGCCTATATGGTCTTGATTTCAAATGTATGCCAATTTGGAAACATTGAGTCTCTTAGATAAAGAATTATTAAAGGCACATGCCTATATGGTCTTGATTTCAAATGTATGCCTATATGCAAACTGTAAGACTCTTAGATAAAGAATTATTAAAGGCAAATGCCTATATGGTCTTGATTTCAAATGTATGCCTATTTGGAAACATTAAGACTCTTAGATAAAAAAATTAATTAAAGGTACATGTCTATATGGTCTTGATTTCAAATGTATACCTATCTGGAAACATTAAGACTCTTAGATAAAAAAATTAATTATAGGCACTTGCCTATATGGTCTTGATTTCAAATGTATTCCTATCTGGAAACATTAAGACTCTTAGATTAAGAATTATTAAAGGCACATGCCTGTATGGTCTTGATTTCAAATGTATTCCTTTCTGGAAACATTAAGACTCTTAGATAAAAAAAAATTAAAGGTACATGTCTATATGGTCTTGATTTCAAATGTATGCCAATTTGGAAACATTAAGACTCTTAGATAAAAATTATTAAAGGCATATGCCTATATGGTCTTGATGTCAAATGTATGCCTATATGGAAACTTTAAGACTCTTAGATAAAGAATTATTAAAGGCACATGCCTATATGGTCTTGATTTCAAATGTATGCCAATTTGGAAACATTAAGACTCTTAGATAAAAAATTATTAAAGGCACTTGCCTATATGGTCTTGATTTCAAATGTATGCCTATATGGAAACTTTAAGACTCTTAGATAAAGAATTATTAAAGGCACATGCTTATATGGTCTTGATTTCAAATGTATGCCTATTTGGAAACATTAAAACTCTTAGATTAATAATTATTTAAGGCACATGCCTATATGGTCTTGATTTCAAATGTATTCCTATCTGGAAACATTAAGACTCTTAGATAAAAAATTAATTAAAGGTACATGTCTATATGGTCTTGATTTCAAATGTATACCTATCTGGAAACATTAAGACTCTTAGATAAAGACTTATTAAAGGCACATGCCTATATGGTCTTGATTTCAAATGTATGCCAATTTGGGAACATTAAGACTCTTAGATAAAGAATTATTAAAGGCACATGCCTATATGATCTTGATTTCAAATGTATGCCTATCTGGAAACTTTAAGACTCTTAGATAAAGAATTATTAAAGGCACATGCCTATATGGTCTTGATTTCAAATGTATGCCAATTTGGAAACATTAAGACTCTTAATATAAAGAATTATTAAAGTCACATGCCTATATGGTCTTGATTTCAAATGTATACCTATCTGGAAACTGTAAGACTCTTAGATAAAGAATTATTAAAGGCACATGCCTATATGGTCTTGATTTCAAATGTATGCCTATTTGGAAACATTAAGACTCTTAGATTAATAATTATTAAATGCACATGCCTATATGGTCTTGATTTCAAATGTATTCTTATCTGGAAACATTAAGACTCTTAGATAAAAAATTAATTAAATGTACATGTTTATATGGTCTTGATTTCAAATGTATTCTTATCTGGAAACATTAAGACTCTTAGATAAAAAATTAATTAAATGCACATGCCTATATGGTCTTGATTTCAAATGTATTCTTATCTGGAAACATTAAGACTCTTAGATTAATAATTATTAAAGGCACATGCCTATATGGTCTTGATTTCAAATGTATTCCTATCTGGAAACTGTAAGACTCTTAGATAAAGAATTATTAAAGTCACATGCCTATATGGTCTTGATTTCAAATGTATGCCTATTTGGAAACATTAAGACTCTTAGATAAAGAATTATTAAAGGCACATGCCTATATGGTCTTGATTTCAAATGTATGCCAATTTGGAAACATTAAGACTCTTAGATAAAGAATTATTAAAGGCACATGCCTATATGGTCTTGATTTCAAATGTATGCCTATATGGAAACTTTAAGACTCTTAGATAAAAAAATTAATTAAAGGTACATGTCTATATGGTCTTGATTTCAAATGTATGCCAATTTGGAAACATAAAGACTCTTAGATAAAGAATTATTAAAGGTACATGCTTATATGGTCTTGATTTCAAATGTATTCCTATCTGGAAACATTAAGACTCTTAGATAAAAAATTAATTAAAGGCACATGTCTATATGTTCTTGATTTCAAATTATGCATATTTAGAAACATTAAGACTCTTAGATCAAGAATTATTAACGGCACATTTCTATATGGTCTTGATTTCAAATGTATACCTATTTGAAAACATTAAGACTCTTAGATTAATAATAATTAAAGGCACATGTCTTTATTCAACTGAACGTCATTAACACATCACATGTTGAGAACACAAATTGCATTTTCTTTGAATATTCAGGAAAAATGTTTATGAGGCCAACCATTGCCTCTTCAGCTGCTGTCCTGCTAGATTCGCACAAGCTGGAGCCTTTGTGCACGTAGAAATGCTAAGTGACTCAATTGCTTGCTGTTTGCTTCTAGGAATCAGGTTTTATGATAATCGCTTTTCAATGCAGCTTTCACTTTGTCCTTGACGCGTTTGTTTTGACCTTCTTTGGGATCGTTGTCCGTGCTGTAGCTCGCCACCTAAGAGTCTCTAAGGCAACCGGTGGTCTGGCATGCTTACAACATGTCCCGCCCAGCGTAGCTGATGCTACATCAATATGGTGTGGATGCTGGGGAGACCTACTGGGCGAGTACCTAAATGTCTGTAACCTTTTCCTGCCACTTGATATTGAGGAGTTGCCTGAGACGTGTGGTGTGAAAGTAGTTCAGAGTCCTGGAGTGGCGTTTTGTACGCCGTGCACGGTTTGCATGCGTAAAGTATTAGCACAACCGCCCTGTAGACCTTTAGTTTGGTCTGGATGCTGATACCTCTTATATTCACGACGTTGGAATACAATCTGCCGAAAGTTGCGATGGCTCTGGCAATGCGATGGTTCACCTCATCGTCATAAAAGTGACGCTCTGTGACAGTGTGATGCCATGGTAGTTGAAACGGCTCACTACGTTAAGTTTTCGGCAATTGACGGTGATGTTGGGCTGACCATAATGATTTCCAAGGGCCGGCTGATGCAGGACTTCAGTCCTCTTGGCACTGATGATGAGACCAAGTTTGTTCAGGAGCTGGAGACCTTGTCAACCCTGCATCGTAGATAATATAAATCCCTGATGGTGTATGTCATAACCTTGGTTTTCGCTTGAAGCCTCTAGGGATTAAATAGTTTGCCATCTGTACTGGTACCTCATGCCGACTCGAACCTTTCCGACTCTGAACTAAATAGTGAGCATGGCGGCGAACACTTGACAGAACAGTGTTGGTGCGAGAAAACACCCCTGCTTGACGCCATTGGTTACTGGGAATAACTAGGATATATAACCATTGCCCTGGATTCATGCCTGCATGCCGTTGTGGAAATGCTGCATCAGGGATATAATTGTTCTCGGGCATCCGTACTTGGACATTACCTTCCACGAGCCTTCGCTGCTGACATTATCAACTAAGTCTTTGTCATGTCGATGTTGAAGTAGAAAAGGTCGGTGTTTTGCTTATGATATTTCCCTCTTCGCAGCGAACACCATGTCAATGGTCCCATGTTCTTTAGGAATCCACACTGGCAGTAGTCCCTGGTCAAGGTGTATAGTGAGGCAGTTTTGTATATATTCTGGCGAGTATCTTTTCTGCAATTGAGAGTAAGTATATACCCTTGTATTTCTCGCAGTCCTGGAAGTTCCTTTTGCTCTTACATATGTGGATTATGGAAGCGTCTATGACATCCTGGATAATGTCTCGCTGCTACATCAATAAAAGCAGCTGGCATTGCCTCTCTATCAGGGCTGTTCCCCATTCCTTAGAGACTGCAGCTGGGATTGAGTCTGAACCAGGTGATTTGCCACTAGCGAGCAGACGTATTGCTTTCTGTGTCTCGAGCAGGGTTGGCGAGTCATCCATTCTTTCGGGGATGAATAATTAGGAGAGACGACTGATGGCTTCATCGTGGATGAAAGAAGGGCAATTCAGAACGCTGTTATATTGTTCAACTCATCGTTAAATAATTTATTTTTGTCATTAACTAGTGATTCCCCGTCTGCACTGAGAAGGTTGAATGATCCAGAGGATGTAGGTCCATACCACCTTTTGTTGGGCTTTGTAGAAGTTCTTCATGTCAGGCTGGTCTGTGTAGCACTAATCTCATCGGCTTTGTTGCTCAGTCGCATCTGACGAAGGTTCTGCTGTACAGTTCTGCGTATAGTGTTGCAAGCATATCTTCTGGAGTTTTAATTAGGGTTGGGTAGTTTTGAAAGCGGTGATGTTTCTCATTTATCAACTGCTTGATCTCGTCGCAGTTCTCATCAAACCAGTCTTGATGCTTTCTGGTGTAGGTACCTAGGATTTCCAAAGCCGTGCTATAGACCAGCTCTGAGAATGACGCCCAGATGGTTTCCACATTCTGATTATCGAGACGGTGGATTTCAGACGTTCATTCTAGGGCTTTCGCATGTCTGGAGCTTAAGGAGAACTTTGCCGTTAGAGTGACCCACTCCAAGCTTTCCAAGCACTAAATTTCAGGTAACGTAATAACAGCCTAAATTTGCATTGAAATTGCCAAGAATGACAAACTTATCTGCCATTGTAACGTCAACAAAGACGGAGCTGTCCACAATAACGGAGTGAAGATCCTCATAGAATTTGACCTTCCCGTCATCTGGGTTGGTCATGGTTGGATCATGACGATTGATGATGGTAAGTTGCTTTCTTACAGACAAGGGGGAATTTTCATGGTCATGAGACTGGTTTACTCCCCAGCCCATTGCAAAGTCGACACCGACCTCACTGCGCTCTCCACTTCCTCAACCGCTCCAAAATAAGTGTTTTCAGAGCCCCTGTCACATAATTTGCCTGTTTCTGCAAGCCGGGTCTTGCTCAAGGCAGCAATGTCCACTTTGTATCTGGCTAGTTCCTTTCTTATTACGGCGGTTTTTCTGTGGGGTCTTTCCGTATCCTCTCTGTCCACTAAGATGCGTACATTACATGCTCCACGTGTGAGCCGAATACTCCTCATTTTCTTCTTTGTATTTTGACAGCTGCAGTATGGTCAATGCAAGCAGCAATATGCTGGCTAGGGTAGTGTAGAGCAGGCAATGTTTATGGTACCTTTTCTAGCCCCTTCCTCATGCCAGGAAGCTGCCCAGTGCATTCCTAAAGTCGCTCCGGGGGCAGTCAGACTCCACTGATACTCAGTGTAAGTGGTGAATGACCCTAAAGGCTTGAGGCGCCAGTGTGCATGTCTGTGGCTGCGTCTATATGTGTACCCACACCTGCTGCTTCATTGCTCGCCTCTCGCCACAGGACTTAGGTGGGTGATGAAATATGATGGGTGGATTGCAAGAATGACTTGCGCGGTGACTCTGTTTTAAGTGGGGAAGAGTTGCGCAGTTCATTGACCTTACTATCTTGCACAAAATCCAGCAGCATGACAACGTCGCGACGGCCGGAGTTGAGTACAGCGGATGAAGGGAGTAACTTTGTATCTGGGATGAAGGGAGTGACTATGTATGTGGAATGAAGGGAGTGACTTTGCATCTGGTATGAAGGGAGTGTCTATGTATGTGGAATGAAGAAGTGACTTTTGTTTGTGGGATAAAAGGGAGTGACATTGTATGTGGAATGAAGGGAGTGACTTTGTTTTTGGGATAAAAGGGAGTGACTTTGCACGTGTGATGAAGGGAGTGACTTTGTACATGTGGTGAAGGGAGTGACATTGCATGTGTAATGAAAGGAGTGACATTTTATGTGTAATGAAGGGAGTGACATTTTATGCTGGATGAAGAGAGTGACTTTGTATATAGAATAAAAGGAGTGACTTTGCACGTGTGATAAAGAGAGTGACTTTGTATATGGGATGAAGGGAGTGACTATGTATGTGGAATGAAGGGAGAGACCTTGTATGTAGGAATAAAAAAAGTGTCTTTGCACGTGTGATGAAGGGAGTGACTTTGTATCTGGGATGAAGGGAGTGCCTTTGTATGTAGGATAAAGGAGTGACTTTGCACGTGTGATGAAGGGAGTAACTTTGTATCTAGGATGAAGGGAGTGACTATGTATGTGGAATGAAGGGAGTGACTTTGTATGTAGAATAAAAGGAGTGACTTTGCAAGTGTGATGAAGGGAGTGACTTTGTATCTGGGATGAAGGGATAATAATCAAGTGCTTGGTCACTTGACCTTCATGATCAGTCTTCCATTATTTTGATTACTTGCAGAAGGTGGCAGAATCTATGGGCCCTAAGAAATCACAAATTGTGACGGTGGTAAGTCCCCTGACTGTTGTAGGCCTCCGATATTGTCCTAGTTGTCTCACCCTGTCCGAGACCACAATAATCATTACATAAGTGATTAGGAAAGGAGTTAAATATAACACACAGTGATGAAGAAGAAAACAAAATACATAAAAGCTGTGTATACAGCCTTTTAATATAGTTTTGCTTTGACACATGAACTCCCGAGTCAAACCGTTACACAGTCCCCTACAGCATACTTTTCAGAGATCACATAAGAGTAGTGTTAACCTTACCAGTGCCTGTATCCCTAAAACTTGCTGAGAATACATGACTTGCAGAATTTTTCAGAGGGAGCTGCTGATAACAGATGCTATTTTCTTGTTCATGTTTCTTTAATTAAGGTAAAATTTGGCACAGCAGTTCTCAATAAAATTACGTACAAAAATGGTATACATTTTGTGCTACATACAGAAGTAAAACTGATAAAATGATTTACCAGTTTGTTTCTTTTGCCATGAATAATCCATAAAAATCCATGATGAATTCACCCTGAATAATTAACACTATCAACATATGAAATTTACTCCATTTTATGTACACTGAAATTCTGCTTGTCATCTCTATTGCAAACTTAATCTCATGCGAATACTTCATCAGTCTGTCAAGCAATAAAAGTCTATTTGCAGTGGCTGATTCTCGTAATGTTCTTCATTTTCTAATCTAAATATTACCACTATTTTTACATGCTATTTAAGTCAAATTACCCCCCCCCCCCCCTTCGTTCAACAACATTCAATATATCCATGTAAGCTAATATTGTATTGGTTAAAATGCCTAAATAATTAAGAAATGGATTCATAACAACCAATGGTTTGTGGCGATTTAACTTGTCTTGTGGGAGAAAGGCCTTGACAAATACTGTCACTCAAACTCGGCACCCAGGATACAAGCAAGGTAAACTCAGTCATGTTATCGAGACTCATGGGAGAAGAGGAGGTAAAATACTAGTTATCAAGGCAGCAGGGGTTAATGTGTTAATAGCACTTTCAACAGTACTGATTATATCATGCTGGGGAAACGGGAGCCACATGCCAAACTTGGTTGGTTTTGAACGGTACCAAATCCAGGACAGTTTGCTTATGGCTTAGACACTAATAATGCTTTCTTACTGATTCAGAAAACATGTCTTCATAAGCATCCACTTGAATGTAGCTTACCTTGCTGAGGAATCTGTTTCTCCCTGAAATGGAACGTATTGTCCATTAGGATTGTACCACCTCAGATTGTAGTTAGTGCCCACAGTTGGCTCTGTTACTTCACATTTAAGATAACCATTTTTTGTCTCCTCTTGCTCATCTTTTCCTGTAATTCGTATGACGCTTGTTGCAATAACTGTTCCATCTGAAAATAGACATAACTTCACATGTATTTTGTTCACAGGTATTTTGTTCCAAGTCTGTGTAAAGAATGAATTTGATACAGCATCAGAACATGTCGAGGTCATCAGGCAGGGACTAATATTTCTATGCTATATCTTTTCAGTTCTTATTCCAACATGGAACAAAGTGCTTATGTGGTTTTGCAAATATTACAAATTCATTTTTCATTCAAATATAATTTTCAATATTTTTCATGCATACATTTAGAAAAATGAATCTGGAATTGTTTCAAGATATTTTTGAACTCTTTGAAAAAAAACTCCATTGTCATAAACATGGCATTGCTTATATATGGTGTAGCTGCGTCATCAGGCTGTCTGCAATACAAATGTGGTTAATTACCCTTTAGCTTTGAATTTTATAAAAGAATAATAATAATGAGGACTTTGTACAGCATCTAATCTTTAGAAGCTCTCAGCACGTTACGTCTATAATATGACTATAAAAAAAAAACACGATGAAATCAGAAAACAAAAAATGCTGAAAATATTTACGGTAGGAAACATTATTAGGTCTTCAAGTTTGTTCTTGCAGTCAAAAAAAGGCGAGTTTTAAGGCCACAATCAAAAGGGATCACTGTTTCTTTGTGTCTGATTTCAGTGGGCAATTTGTTACACATTGCTGTGCCCTGGAGTGCAAACGAACGTTGTCCATATGACTCTGTTTTCACCTTGGGAACAATGAGTATACAATTATCAGAAGAAGAGCGTAAGGATCTAGCTGGTGCAAAAGAAGCTATGCCATATGACTTCATTTTAATAGTGAAATTAATGAGTATATTATTGTCAGATGAGGAGCGCAAGTATATTGCTGGTGTGTACACATGGGTGAGGCTAGATGGATATGTTGGACTGGAGTCTGTCAAAGAAACATAGCACAGAGAACACATTTTTTGTTTGATTCTGGATCAAAGGATAGCCAGTGTAGGGCACAGAGCAGTGGTGAGGTGTGTTCTGATAATGGTACTCTAAAGATGATCAGAGCAGCTGTGTTTTGAACTTTTTAAAGTTTCTGGAGTAGATATTTAGATGAACCAGACAGAATTGTGCTACAACAGTCCAGTCTTTTTGGCATCAACTGAATGATATCTGTGAAAGGAGCTAATGGAGTAATGCATCTCAGCAAGATATGCAACCTTGCATATGTTTATGACATTTTGGTGCAATGTGAGAGTAATATCTAAGAGTAACACCTAGGTTTCATACTGACTGTGTGAATTTAATGTTGGTGTTGCTGATATTTATTGTTTAAGGTAAAGGATGTGAATGAATTAGTTTTTGTGTTGTGATTAGAATAGCCTCAGTTTTATCATCATTTATCTGCAGCTTATTGCATGTCATCCATGATTTCACTTCAGAAATGCACCTCTCTACTCCTTGGATGGTAGCATCAACAGTTGGGTTGCTTGATTTGAATATTTGGGTGTCATCAGCATACAATTGATAACCAATTTACCTGTACAATTTTAGCTTACTTAGCTATTTCCCATTGCAAACTGCTGTTTAGGAATGATTGATAGTAAGTGTACATATGTATATGCTTGTATCTGTTCCAACAGCAACTTCAATGCCAGGGATAGTACAATGACTTACCTGAGATGTGCCAAAAATATCACATATCCAAGGTATATTACCATATGTCAATTCATGGACAAAAAATTCTAGGTTTGATATTTATTTTTAAAACATGATGATCCTAATTCTGCAAAAACTATATACCGTAGCTTTATTTCGTCACAAACCTGGTCACAATAATTTGAAAATTACATTAACGGAGGGTAGAGGGAATGGGGTCAATGTCTTCCCAAAATTTTCTGCTGTAAAACAGATGCTACAGTATCAACCTCAATCAATGACAAGACTAGCATCTAAGATTCCAATTCACTGAAAAAAAAAAGAACTGAATTACTAGATACAAACTTCCACACATTTCTGGGGGATATCATTTTATTTATGTGCCACATATGGCAATATTCTTTCACCCATAAGGGTCATTTTTCCTGTTCTAAACTGCTTCGGTCTGCAACCATTCATATACTAAATAATTACACAAGTCATTATTTGTACAGTTATACAGTAATGAGAAATAATTACACAAGTCATTATTTGTACAGTTAGTTATACAGTAATGAGAAATAATTACACAAATCATTATTTGTACAGTTAGTTATACAGTAATGAGAAATAATTACACAAGTCATTATTTTTACAGTTATACAGTAATGAGAAATAATTACACAAATCATTATTTGTACAGTTAGTTATACAGTAATGAGAAATAATTACACAAATCATTATTTGTACAGTTAGTTATACAGTAATGAGAAATAATTACACAAATCATTATTTGTACAGTTAGTTATACAGTAATGAGAAATAATTACACAAGTCATTATTTGTACAGTTATACAGTAATGAGAAATAATTACACAAATAATTATTTGTACAGTTAGTTATACAGTAATGAGAAATAATTACACAAATCATTATTTATACAGTTAGTTATACAGTAATGAGAAATAATTACACAAATCATTATTTGTACAGTTATACTGTAATGAGAAATAATTACACAAGTCATTATTTGTACAGTTAGTTATACAGTAATGAGAAATAATTACACAAATCATTATTTGTACAGTTAGTTATACAGTAATGAGAAAAAATTACACAAGTCATTATTTGTACAGTTAGTTATACAGTAATGAGAAAAAATTACACAAGTCATTATTTGTACAGTTAGTTATACAGTAATGAGAAATAATTACACAAATCATTATTTGTACAGTTAGTTATACAGTAATGAGAAATAATTACACAAGTCATTATTTGTACAGTTAGTTATACAGTAATGAGAAATAATTACACAAATCATTATTTGTACAGTTAGTTATACAGTAATGAGAAATAATTACACAAGTCATTATTTGTACAGTTAGTTATACAGTAATGAGAAAAAATTACACAAGTCATTATTTGTAGTTATACAGTAATGAGAAATAATTACACAAGTCATTATTTGTACAGTTATACAGTAATGAGAAATAATTACACAAGTCATTATTTGTACAGTTTACAAGTCATTATTTGTACAGTTAGTTATACAGTAATGAGAAGTGTTGTTTTGTACCTATTTTTCAGATAAATCTTTCTCCTCTATCACCGCCCCAAACCAAGCAAAACAAATAACAAATCATCATCAATTCAAGTCCATGTGCTATTAAGATAGACTTGTACAAGGCAATGGCAGTAATTGCCTGAACAACAAAGCATTGTTACTTTCTATCTGACTGCAAATATAGAAGACTAAAGTGGAAAACATTTAGTCTGGGTCAAGTCGAATGTTTAACAGACATGAAATTTATAAACTTGTGCTCATATAATACATAATTTATAATGCCACTTATTGTTATTCATCTTGTTTTGAACCATTAGCTTCATCTTGTGCATCATTGGCAAATTATGATAACATCCTACAACCTAACTGATGTTTATCCTGATGACTGGTTGTGAGAATGCTAATCTTTAATTGAAGACAGCCCAAGAATTTAATTTCATGATTTAATACACAGATATTTTCTTTTAAACCCACTAAGGACTTCTTTGGTTCTGTGTGTGTGTACAGCATGGTAATTAAGAAACTGTTCCTGACAACAAAAATACATACAATAATAATAATAATAAAAATAATAATAATAATAATAATAATAATAATAATAATAATAATAATAATATTTATGATTGTATTTAAGTATGGAAACAATCAATTCATGGAACTAATTCTTCTTGTGACTCTCTTTTACTATATGTGCAAAATTAACATTACATAGTTGCACAAAATATTAACAAAGTGATAATAAGCTACATTGATGTACATGTACACACATAATAAATAAAAACATTATGTAAGAACAAATTGTGTATATATAGTATAATAATATTGACACCAAAGTGGAAGGTTTGAGAATTTATACTTTCAATAGTCATGAATATGTCACATTAAACAGGTTCCACTTTTCATCCAATGAGTTCTGATTAGAATTAAGTAGATTTATATTTGTACTCTAATTTGCTCCCACATTCTGTTCCAAATTACTAATTAGTGACTCTACTGCCCTCTTTGTATTGTTAGTTATTAACTCTCTGTGTATATACAGTACAAATATAGTGAGACACCAAAGTGGAAGGTTTGAGAATTTATACTTTCAGTCACCATGTGTCACATCAAATAGGTTCCACTTTTCATCCTAAAGTTCAGAATCAGACTAGAATTAACTAGATTTATATTTGTACTCTAATTTGCTTTCACATTCTGGTCTGAATTTAGTGACCCTGCCGCCTTCATTGTATTGTTATTAACTATCTTGCTTGTAATCTGACTTCCTCTGAAACCCTCTAATATGTTTTCCTAAGTCTTTCTGGTTAATCTATGAAAACAACTTTTTGAGGTAAATACTTATTTACTGCACCTGGCATTATTTCTATTAAATTCTTATAGCTAACAATGAAATTATTTCATTATTTACATATACAGTCTCAGGTTATAGACCTGAGAATCAAGAATTTGTTTATTCAATTCTGATAACTTACATTATCGATTCCTTACATCTAATAGTGTAGCCTATACTATGCTGATGTGCCATTTTAAACATCAAAACTGATAATGTGCCCTAAAGGACGTCCGCAAAGATGTGTGTTCAAATGCGGACAAAGGGGAGGCGGTGTAAAGGACCATGTTGTCCGCAAGCTAGTATCTTGTTATATTATTCTGTTTTGAACTGCTACTTTAGGTCTACTGTGTGTATTCCAGTACGTTTTGCAGACGTCCTTTATGGGTGATCCCTTAGTATATATTACTTGTTTATTTCAATTTGTATGATTCGTGCCACAGAATATATATGAATGGGTTTGCATTAATACATAGGTCTGGCTCCCTGAGCCTGATGTTGAATACTTGGCCTACATAAAGGCTTTAAGTGAGAATACAAATAGCCAAGTAAGAGCACCACAACCTGTATAAAACTCTCAAATCATAGGGATGGGGACGTCCGCAGCCCCAGGGATGGGGCAAGACACATGCGTACAAAAGTGGACATCGGGAGGGGAAAAACGGAAGTAGGAATGCAAGTATTATCTTCAAATATCCTTTATGGACAACTCCTAACAACAATCACCTCCAGTGGCAAATATGTTTATTGATGTGGCTGTCAAAAAAAGCAACTGAAACGTATGTTGCATCCAGTGTATTACAGAGCAACAACCCAAAATGGCAAACGTAGAAAATGAATTTTCACACAAGCTGGTGCTGAATAAATTGTCAGACTGCATTCTGGCTGTAATTCCAAGTAAGGTGGGAGGTTAACCAATAAGCTTGCAATCCTGGTTGCCAAGGTTGAGAAGACAAAAATTATGTTTGGTCCATGTACATGCAGGTCAGGTTTGGCCACATGCATGTACAAGGTTGTTTCCAGATCCTTTGAATGTTGTGAGATTTAAAAGTAAAGTAATATGAAACTTCTGTTCTTCTCTTACAAATATCATCTTTCACTTTCTACAAATTTTTGCATTACAGTGTAAAGTCCAATACATTGTCCCGAATCACAATATATAAAAACATGGGCAAAAACATTATGATTTGGAAATTTAATGTAGCTTTAGAGCTTGTCCATAAAGGACATCCACAAAGATGAGAGGAGGGGTGTTCAAATGCAGTAAAGGGGCTGTAAAGAACCTTGCAAGCTAGTATTTTTGTCATGATTTTCTGTGTAGGGCAGCTAATTTAGGCATAATGCATATATTCCAGTATGTTTCATGGATACACTTTATGGGTGATCCCTAAGTAAAAATTATTTGATAATTTCAATTACATGTAGTACGATTCATGTCACAGAATGTATATGAATTGTGTGGCATCAATACACAGGTCTGCCTCCCAGTGCCCGAGGTTGATTATATCGCCCACCTAAGAGCTCATACAAATAGCCTGACTATAGAGCATTGTATATTGCTAGATGGCGGGTGTCCGCAGCCGATGGGCAGGGGGTTGGTAAACCACATGTGGACAAAAGCAGAGAAGAGGGGTGGGGGAGGTAAGAAAACGGGTATTATCTGCGGACATAATTTATTTATTGACAACCCCTTAACAATTTTTAAATTAATAATTAAGTGCTTCAAGGAAGTTAAAATTTATAATCATTAACAAAAAAATTAAACATCAAATGAAATATACATAACACTATATATGTGTGTGCATGTGTGTGGTTTTGAGATTTTAACATTGCTTTAAAAAAAATCATTCACATCTCTACAATGTCTGCAGTGTGGCAATTTATTGTGATGTCTAGTACTGGGGCATCTTAAAGCACACATGTAGCATGATATCCCAACCAGTCACATTGTCCTGACACTGAACTCTTAATGCTGTGCACCAAAAAAGGCAGCTACTAACACCATTTTTGCAAGTCTTTGGTATGACAATTGGGGTTTGAACCCTCGACCTACTGGATATGAGGTTGATACTCTAACCGCTTAGGCCACTGTGAGGTTCCAAAGTTGCTGTATTATACAAACTTGGAGTTTAAAGCACGTCTCCCATGTCTAACTCTTATAAACATGGGGTAATAACTAAATACCCTGCAGAACTAACTGTTATTTGCATAGAATATCAATGGAAAAAAAGGGGTGAAAAGTAAGTACTGATTTCTGGCAAAATCACAGTCAATTTCCTTCTATAGCTAAGTGAAACATGTATCCAAATGTTATGGATAAGGGCAAATATTTTGTCACCTGAGCTGGTGTCATAATCCCTACATATTGTTACATGATAGAAGAAACCAGTTTTCAACATGGTTATATTAAACCCTGAGGCTATAATTTCTTGCCTGCAAAATGTCTGAGGTATCCAGCCTATTAATTGACATAGCCATAAACCAGAGATGCCCATTTTTTTTTGTCAAAGTCAGTTACATAACATTGGTAAGTGGCGATTTCTTGTTTGGAACAACGGATCACCAATATGTGTCATTAACATTAATATAAATCTAAAAGGCAATATTATCTTAAAGGTACTACATTGAAAGCAGGGTGTGAATAAAATTGCAAAAACAATACTTATTAATAATTTTGCAAACACTGTAGACTTAAGCGAGTGAGGGTAAACACTCATGTCACAGGAGAAAAGTCTCCTGTCTGGGAGCTTTACATATGTGCCTAATCTAGTTAATGGCATTTTAGTTAACCTATACCGGTAAGCACAATATGGACTGGTGTGTTTACTTGGAAGGGTTTTCTGCAATTTTTCCCATGATATTTTCAAACTTATCATCAGCATAAAATAGCCAGGATTGGATTTTTAAACTTGTCATGAAAGCCAGGATTGTGTTTGCAAACTTGTCACGAAAGCCTGGATTGTGTTTGCAAACTTGTCATGAAAGCCAGGATTGTTTGCAAACATGTCATGAATAGCCAGGATTGTGTTTGCAAACTTGTCATGAATAGCCAGGATTTTTTGTTTACAAACATCTCATTGTACAATTCATTTATTTAAAGGATCGTGTTTGCAAACCCCATAACCTGTCACCGTACAATTCATATACATTCAAAGGATTTTACAGTAGTCTTTGTAATTTGTTTAACAGGAAATTCACATTTTAATATCTTTGCCTTCTGTATTCTGTCACATGGTACTTGTAGTTTTTGTGTTTATATTATTTATTTACAAGGATTTATCTGCAAACAGATCTTGTACAGTTTTTTAAGTATGCAATTCTGAAGCATCACTTTACAATGCACCATATGGACATGAGAGTGTTGATGTGCTGCTAAATGCTAGAAAATACATAATATTAATTTTCACATGGCAGAACAAATCAGTCAGAAATGACTTCTTTGTTCTTGTACAACAGGTTAGAAGTACTATATAACCAGAGTACATGTATATATGAAGATGTAGAAAAGACCAAAAAAATTCCAGCTCAATGTTTTATCTTCCCTGCATTACATCCTATGATGATATTCAAATTTTCCAATGGATGAGATTATATTAGATAGCTTATTATTAGGATGTCACATTTTATTGCCTTTGTTTTGTTAAGTTAGTCAGGATTGTACTGATGTGCCATTTAGCCATATACATACAAGTGGATGCTGAAATTTGCAAAACAATAAAACCAGAGAAAATCTTTGAAAATCTTTACATTTCCAGAAAATAGAAATTCTATTATATCTGCTATTATGCTATCTGGCATTACAACATGCATTTAAAATACAAGTACTATGCATGACTTTACCACATAAATATGTCAGGGTTTCCACATGAATGGATAATAAAACTTGCAGTTCAGCACTTCTTCCTTGAAAATGTTGCATGTCAGCACTGCATCCTTGAAAATGTTGTATTTCAGCATTGCGTCCTTGAAAATGTTGCATTTAAGCATTGCTTCCATGAAAATGTTACATTTCAGCATTGCGTCCTTGAAAATTTTGGATTTCAGCACTGCTTCCTCGAAAATGTTGCATTTTCATATGGACAACGTTCGTTTGCACACCAGGGCCCGGCGACGTGGAACAAATTTCCCATTGAAATTAAACACAAAGACACAGTGGTCCCTTTTAAGAGTGCTCTCAAGACTCACCTGTTTCGACTGCAGGGACAAACTTAGCGACCTAATCGTTTTGTATCTTATATGTTTTCAGCATGTTTTTTTGTTTTCCAATTTCATCGTTTTTGTAATTTGTTGTTCTGTAGTGTAGCCATATCATTATTGATAGTGTAAAGCGATTTGAGCTTCGAAAGATTAGGCGCTATACAAAGTCCTCATTATTATTATTATTTCAGAACTGCGTTCTTGAAAATGTTGCAGTTCAGAATTGCGTCCTTGAAAATGTTGCAGTTCAGAATTGCGTCCCTGAAAATGTTGCAGTTCAGTAGCATTCTAAATAATGATACTTCATATTCCTGGATTGCATCATATTGTCACAATGTCACCTGATTGATCAATTCATGCTTGTTCAATTGAGTATTTTAATAAATCAATTACAAATTAAAGTAGCTAAAACAATGATTTTGAGGTTACAACTAACAATTCTCAATTCCTTTACATTACCAACCAAAGTGTTGTGCACTGCAAGGTGGAATCAGGGAAAAGATTATGCCATCTTACAGTCAAGGAAAAGATTAAGCCAACTTACAGTCTTTTCTAGACTAATTTACTTAATTACATTTCAAATCAATCAATTTTCCAAAACATGTTAAATAATGAACAAATGACAATGTTCCAGTCACTTTTTTTCATGTCATATATAAAACAACAACTCATACTACATCCACTTTAATTCCTTAAACAAACTTTACCAAATTATTCCAAGGCAGATTTTGGATCTAAATCCAACCTTCATCAATTTCATTAATGTTTCTTGTATGTTCATCAACCACTGTCTTGATGAGGCATGTTTAGTGTCACAAGTTCAGTGTCCCTTGGGTTACCATTGCATTTCCCCGTTTCCCAAAATCACAATACCATGTGCATAAAGACACAGTTACAATCTCATTGATTGGCTGGTGGGAGTATCCTATTGCATGTGTGATTCCAAAAATCTGTCACTTTGATTGATTGAGTGATTCCAAAAATCTGTCACTGTCTTCTTTTTCAAAACCAGAAGAATCTACTTGTTTTGTCTGCTGAGAATCATACAGCCTTGCATTTAAAATTGCTTTTGTAACAGCATACATGTTACAAACAGTACATTGTACACTACACCTGAAAAACAGCTGAATGTATTATATTTAATAATTAACATGAGTTGTTTTTCCTTTACCAAATAATTAATCCTAAACTTTTAACATAACTTTTCATAATACAGCATAAGATTAGATTCAAGGATTGTTCATTTTATGGATTAAACTGTGAATAATACTGATCAGTGATGTAACAGCACATGTGCCTAATTGTTTTCTTTATTACAAGGATTCTTAGGCACAAACAGTTGATAATGGCTACATCAATGACCAGTAAAAGACTTTAAACATAATTTGATGAATTGTACACTGTATGACTGATACTCTCCTTACAGAAATCGATTAAATAAATCAGAATTTAGCAGACACACACAAAACATGCATATCAAAGACATTGGAATTGTATAGGCATTGGAGAACAAACTGTGGATAACTAGCTCATCTTTTAAATTTTGCTACTGTGCATGCGTAGTCTGCATCTGAATCCAGAAATATTACCCAATGTACCTAGTTTATCATCATCAATCCATGTTCTACATGCTCTATGGTTCTCTAAGTATTAATATTCACAGAACTAATATTCCCCTACAGAACCCACATAGAGACACTTGGCTTGTACATGTACATACAGCTAGCTCTGGAACAAAAATCAATATATCTGAATGTTTTATCTGCTTTAGCAACAAACTGCGGAGCTTCAGGCTGTGTGGTTCTCAATGCTTCCAGGATATGTCTCCAATATCTATTACACACAAAATCTTGGTGAGGTCAAATTTCTGCAGTTCACAGCTGTTTTGGTTGTTATATGATAAAGCAATTATTTACATAATCAACAATTATATATGCCCAGACAAACTTGCTCCTTGCAATTTCCAACACGTTTGTACTGAAATGTACGCTAATGTTACTGTTGGTACTATGGTAGTACAAAGTCTGGTCACAAAATGATGATGGGTGATCCATAGGAAATTGCAATTTTTCCCAAATTCACATGTAATAAGGATAATTATGGCACCTCCTCTTTCACTAGTATTGTCTCCTCTTTCACTAGTACTGTCTCCTCTTTCACTAGTACTGTCTCCTCTTTCACTAGTTTGTCTCCTCTTTCACTAGTACTGTCTCCTCTTTCACTAGTACTGTCTCCTCTTTCACTAGTACTAATTCCACTTAAGCAGTTTCTTCTCTAAACAGTGTTATTGTTAGCACAGTCAGGAATTAATATTATACATGCACCAAAATAGGCTTTTAAAATAGTATGTACAAGGGTGCCACATTGGCATGCAAAGAGTCTCCGATTCAATTATTCATTCATTGTAGAGTGAACTGTGTAAGACGGTTAGCCCACAGAATAATACAAATGGTTTGACTCCAGAAAATGACATGTATCTCAAAAGTACAGTTTGCCTCCAATAGCAAAATCTTTTTTTCTCTCCAGATACTGAAACAAGAAAACCTCACTAAATCTCCTAATTAGTGTAATTTCTGTGAGCTTTAAAAGTAGAAATCCAACATGTCTTGACTTTTTGCTCATCTCCTTGATCACTCCACTTAAGTAAAACAGACATATCTGGCAAACAGAAACAGGATCTTACAAACAAACAGTGAATGACAGTCATTATTAACATTATTAATAACTTATTTTTGTCATCGCTGAAACAAAATGCACACTAGTACGTAACTTATTTTTGTCATCGCTGAAACAAAATGCACACTAGTACGTATCAACAAGTTGGCTATTATTTTGTGATGTGCAACTCAGGGTTCAAGTTATTATCTGCTACAGCTCTACACAAGATCATAGTGTTTGTTCACAAGATCTCTATGTAGATTCTTAATTAGTCACATTTTATTTACGCCATCGTAATTCTACACTGTGTTCAAGATCAGTGTTGTATATGGGTAATTGGGACAGGATGGTTGATGTTTGAAGTTAAAATCCAAATGATGCTTAATTTTGACATCATCACAGGATTTTGACCCGTGATAGTGTTTTTATTTCTTCCAGATCATACGGTCATACCTGAATATGCCTGTTCGACAATTGTTGTTACCGTCCCTGAAAATAGGCTCCCTTGATAAGCTCCTTGGTACATTGTAATCCGAAATTATGTGCGTGAATTTAAATATTTTTTTCCGGTGTGCAGTACTCCTCTTATGGATATATCAATTAGCTAGACGCTAACCCTATGCGATACTGAGTAAAAAAAATATACCAACCTTTTTTGTGCTGTTTTACACATTTTATTTGGCATAGATTGATATAGAGTGATGAAGAACATATATATTTATTTTAAAGTTGTCATAATCGGTGGTTGTATACAATTGGTATACAATTGGTTTTATTTATTCATTTATTTGTACAGGAAAGCAATATTGTATAATATTTTGAAATAGTGAATCGGGTTCTTTATATTCTGCATGTGGGAAGTGGTTGCGATGTGAAGAACCTAATAGAAAGCTTTAATTCAATGTTATGTTGGTATTAATCGCAGCATATAGATCTACTTACCAGAAAAGCATTGCATCATGGGTAAATTAGGGGAATTAATAAGTCAAGGGACATAACAATCATTATTGAACAAGCCTATAGTGAAGAAAGACATCAGCCATCTATGCAAATAATTACCCTCATGTAGTGTTGCTTTCACACTGGTCTAGTTTAAATACAACTGAGTATACTACATTGTTTCTGCCAAGTATTGAACCATTGACTGTTACTGGTGTTCAACCACAGCCTTTCAGTTCCCAAACCTGTTGCTATCACACTGCTGCATCTTGAATCTGCTAATGTATGCATACTATTCAGCCCAAACATTTTTGATGCTGCCACAATGTACAGTGGTATTTTAAATGCATTCAAAGATTACTTTGTTAACATAAAGAAAAAACTTGTGGATCTCACAGTTCATTAATGATCCTCCAGTGGTATATTAAATGGGCATATTTACTAAAAACACAGAAATGAGTGCTTCAAAATGCCTGAAATAAGACTTGAATTAATTTTAAATGAATTAGACCAACTTGATGTCAGAAAATCTACAGGTCTATATGACACAAGTGATCGGACCTTCATTTGCATATACGTTCTATCTTTAATCTAAGTAATACCACAGCGGGTATTTTTCTAAACAGGCCAAAAACTGGCAAAGGTAGCTCTAATACATAGGAATGGAGATCTTTCTGATATTAGTAAATATAAACTTACACTTTATACAAGTTTTATCATCTCTTTAGCAAGATATTAGAAAGACATGTTTGTACAGTAAAACCTGTCTTGAGATACCACTGCTCTGAGAGACCACCTTTTTATGAGACCAGAATCTCAATGCACAGATTTATTGATTATATACCACCTGTATTGAGAGACCACTATTTTCTGGAATGAAGTAGTGGTCTTTCAAGACAAGTCTACTGTAATAAATTTAGAAATTATCTGGAACCTTTTAATTTACTACATTCAAGACAATTGGGTGTTTGTGATTGACAGTCATGCCAGACTACATTAACTAAAATGGTGGATGATTGGTAACAGCTGAAGATGTCATATTTTGTAGGTACATGTACAGTGTTTATACAGAGTTCTGGCAATCAAAGATAAAGGCAGTTTGGCAACATTAAAACATTCTACCAAAACTCAATTTGCCATTCACACAACCTGTGTACCCCTACTACCACTTCACAAACATGTTTATGGCAGAAGGGCTTGTCTTAAATATAGGTCACTCAGTTCAGTGTGAGATTTACTGAATAATAAAAACCACATACATACCTGAACAATGATCAAATATGACTACTGGTATGTCAGGAGAAATGTGTTATCTCGCCAGTATACAGAGTTTATCTTTACCCTCATTTGTGCTCAAAAGACTCCCAAATATTTTATTTGACCACCAGTTTTGATACCAAAGTTTGTTTTTTTTTGTTTAACTCTGTCTGACCCCCACCCCACCCTACGTTTTTACACCAAGGAGTGTTTTGACTCTCAGTCTTGCACCAATGGGGGGGGGGGGATACACAGGGTATAATATGAATATTGTGCCAATTTCAACCTTATCCTCTGCACAGGTGGCAAAATGCAATAAATTCTGAGAAAAAAGATTATCTTTCCAACATTCTGATCATCCCTCATGAGGTATAATACAACTTAAAACAGACTAACAATCCCACATGTTGAAAGGGACTGTCCACATAACAGTTCCAGTGAAGTGTTCACAAAATAAAATTTTAAGCGCATTGTAATCTTGGCAATTTCCTGTTTAATCTTGATAGATAAAATGCTATGATAAAATGTTTTAACAAATCTAATTCCGAAGGCAACCAGTACCACATATAAACTTAACACAGTTTCTTAAATTCATTTAAAATATGTACAACATTTATAAAGGACAATAATATCTCTTCTGCAGATAGGAAATTCAAAGTATTTTTGTTGTAAAAGCAGTGCTATAGTCAATCTGTTTAGCAGATAGGAAGTTGGAATTATTTTTATTGCAAAAGCAGTGCTATAGTCAATCTGTTTAGCAAATTAGGAAATTCAAATTATTTTTATTGTAAAAACAGTGCTATAGTCAATCTGTTCAATTGTCAATGTAAAGGAGGACCTTGCAGATCAAACACGTCTCAATGATATGATATGTAATGAGTCTTGATATAAAATGAACAAGTCTCAATGACATGATATGTAACGAGTATTGACATGAAATGAAAAGGTCTCAATGACATGATATGTAGCGAGTATTGACATAAAATGAAAAAGTCTCAATGACATGATATGTAGGAAGACTTGATATAAATTGAACAAGTCTCAATGACATGATATGTAGCGAATCTTGATGCAAAATGAACAAGTCTCAATGACATGATATGTAACGAATATTGACATAAAATGAAAAAGTCTCAATGACATGATATGTAGGAAGACTTGATATAAATTGAACAAGTCTCAATGACATGATATGTAGCGAATCTTGATACAAAATGAACAAGTCTCAATGACATGATATGTAACGAGTATTGATATAAAATGAAAAAGTCTCAATGACATGATATGTAGGAAGACTTGATATAAATTGAACAAGTCTCAATGACATGATATGTAGCGAATCTTGATACAAAATGAACAAGTCTCAATGACATGATATGTAACGAGTATTGACATAAAATGAAAAAGTCTCAATGACATGATATGTAGGAAGACTTGATATAAATTGAACAAGTCTCAATGACATGATATGTAGCGAAAATTGATACAAAATGAACAAGTCTCAATGACATATGTAACGAGTATTGACAAAAAATGAAAAAGTCTCAATGACATGATATGTAGGAAGACTTGATATAAATTGAACAAGTCTCAATTACATGATATGTAGCGAATCTTGATACAAAATGAACAAGTCTCAATGAAATAATATGTAATGAGTCTTGACATAAAATGAACCATCATTTACTTATTAGAATTACAATAACAATTGACCTTTTGACCCAGAAACAAGTTTCTTTATTTACCTAACTACAAACTTTGAACGAAGTCTGGTCATGAAACTTACTCTACAACACAAATGTAATGCCATTTTTCTTTGAGCCACAGTGTAAAACAAATTTCAGGGTTTGGAAGCCATTTTTCACCTCGAAGTCACTGAGAGAAGTTGTCTATTAGCACTTGCCATTACAGTTCAATCACACCGCTCACCGCTGCAAAATGGCATTTTAAAAAACCAACAATCTAAAAGTCTGTACATTCTGACCTTTCAGGTGTTGGCATCAAACCTGATAAAATCAGATCTCCCAAGTCCTAAATGGTGATTTGACAGACACCAATACAAGTTTATGTTTTTGTTTGGAATTCCTAATCCACTTTTGTTTAGTAGCCAATCCGGTAAAGCATTCCTAAATTTGGGAAAGTTATTGTTACTATAGCAACATAACTAATTTGTGGAAAAATTAGATCTGTGCTGCCTACTGTGTGATATACTTGAAAATTTGGTCTCACGTGATATTCTTGAAAATTTAGTCTCATGTGATATTATTGAAAATTTGGTCTCACGTGATATTCTTGAAAATTTGGTCTCACGTTCCAATGTCAGTCACCACTGGAACATGCTAAACAAGGTCATTCTTTATGCAGCAAGGTGTAGGACCAAAACATGTGATACGTAATAGATTGTGGGACTAAGGCACCATTTTTCATGACAACTTTTGGGTAATAACTACTGCACTCATTTGCGATCATAAGGACAACAGCTGTAGTCCTATTTTTGTGTTAGTGCTATGTATTACTACCCACATAACAAGCTTGTTAAGCATATTCCGATGTCGGCTGACATTGTAACAAGTAGTCAAAGTTTCAGGAATATCTCACACACTTGGCAGCCCATAGCAACACTCTTCAACAAATTGATATGTAATTAATATACTTACTGTGCTGTTTCTATCATAGTGGAATCAATATCTGACACTAGCAAAAGGCATGTTCCGTTGACATAGATTTGAATGTATTCAAATACGACAGTAGTCAAATTATGATGTATGCAAAAGTAGGTTTGTGTTTAGGGATAGGCTGCTTGCATGGAATGAAACATTGCTTACAAGTTAGTTTCAATAGGCATAATATATTTGTATTTGTTTCGTTAAATAATATTTCAACTGAACCTGATTTCATACCAAATGAATTGTCGGCCAATGAAACTTGAAAACTGGTTCATTTTCTTGTTGAGAATTTTTATATATCAGAGCAAGTAAACTGGTTCATTTGTTTATATTCTTTTGTTGTAAATTTTAATTATTCCGGGAAAAGAAATCAAAGTAAAGTAAGATTAAAACATTATTACTTTACTTTGTCGTTATTTTAGTTGCCAGTTATCCCTGAAAACGTTACTTTTCTTTCTATGTCAGTCCAACAAAACACGCTACATACATTGCGCCTTCAAGCGGTAAGACACTGACGCCCAAAACATAAATATCAACGTTGAGGTCTAACATGTAGAACTAGTAGGCGTATACAGACACCCTCGTCTACCGTAACAAAATGCGCTGACAGTCCTCGGTCTATGCAATTTGCTACTGCTAGTTGGTGGAAAAAACAATTACCATAGACTACTAAGGAATTGTGCAATGGCATATCTTGGTCAGCGCTGCTCGTAGTTGGATACGCCTCGTAGTTGTATGCCAGTGTATTCGGTACACCTGTTTCGTTTTAGAGCCGGACAAAAACAGGCTAACAAATGCAAGGAAATCATTAACATCTGTAAGAGGATTCTCTCAATATTTATCGAAAAGACTTGTCAGCGAATATTTCATTACTGGTTATAAATATTTAATTTTTTGTTGTTTCTACAAGAAAAGCGCAACCTACGTCGTCTAAATATGAACAGTAACCACATTCAGGTCAGCAATGGAGTATCAAATAAACAAAACTTGTATGCACATATACAGTAATGACTGGACAAATTTTCATGCCAGGCCGTTATGAAATCGTTACAAATCGATATGAGAAAAAAAAAATCTAGCTAGTCCGCTATTACAAATTATTATGAACGATTGGCGAATCTCATTAGGAATCAAGAGACCCTACTAAGGACTAAATATACAAATATTGCAGCTATTTTACTTACCTTGTGCAAATAAAACATCCAATACAAAGAGTAAAATTGTACTTAAAATGTGCAATCTCCCCATCTTCAACTGTTCAACACAGATTCTGAGAATGCCACATATAAGATGCACATGTAATTTGCTTCCATGCGTTATACAGTTCAAGCAAATGACAATTGAACTAAACCTAATGACTGAGGTAGTGCCCGTTATTCATCCGCGTAAAAAATAGTATCACTATTTTCGACATTTTACCGCTAGCGTGGGCCATATGTTGTCATATATTTCAAGAACATTACAAATATTTTTATTTTTTGATCTCAACTTTAACTCTTTAAATTCAAAAGCCACACAAAAACTTTATACTTGAGTCACGTGCGGATATAGTTCTATAAACTAAAACTGGTGTCTCATGTAAGTGTACGTTCTAAAAATGTAGCTGAGTTGATAATTTAATTAAGGAATGAATCAGCGGTAAGCGCTTGCACGTGTTTTATGAGATAAACAAGACAATGTGCCTTCTCTTTCTAAGATTAGCTTTTCAAATAAGTCGATGATATTCAATTGGAAACGTGTCCTGCTTGCAAGTGCTGGTCATTTCAATATTTATTAAAGCTAAAACATGACTAGACTACATGATTACATTGTTGCAAAATTTGTGATGCTGAAGGAAACACAAAATTAAATTTTTTGTAATGAAATAGATACTTATACTTTTTAGTTCATATACTTTCTTAGTTTCACCAACTTTTTTTCTAATACGACCCTATGGATTAGACAAAAGTAAATGAGGGGAGGGGAGTGGATTAAGTGAGAAAGAGGGAATCCAAAGAAAAATATATAACGGAAGAAAGTCAGCTGTCATCGTTAACTAGTTTTTCTTCCCTCAGCAGTATAGATAAATTATTATTTTGTCTTTCTCAAAAACTTTAAGCAAGAAATCAAACTATCTGGAAACCGCAAAATTGTAATTGCATACCGGGTATGATAAATCATCAGCCATGTACGAGATAAGCTGCGGTAACCCTGGCTTCGTATGGCAGTGTTTCATGTGTCTGGATCAATGCAAATATAAAGTAGTTTCACAAAACATAAACTGATCTGCCCTTTTACTCACTAGATTATTACCCATCAGAAAGTAGGCACGTACTCATTTTCATTATTCCGTATAACAGTGCTGTCAAAACTGAGTCCTTGGGCTGATTTTAAATGTCCCGTTTGAGCTCAAGCAATGTTTTTTGCATTTATGTAGAAAACAAAGAAAGTCAATGGCCTGCTTTCATAGTATTTCTTTTTATTTTTAAAGTCGCTTTTATGTTTTCTGCTGCTGTCTTCGACTTCAAAAAAAGATTTCAGAGATCCATGGTGTCGAAAAGGTTGGACACAACAACAGAGAGAGAGAGAGAGAGAGAGAGAGAGAGAGAGAGAGAGAGAGAGAGAGAGAGAGAGAGAGGGTGGAGGGGGGTGGAGGGAGGGAGAGAGATTAAATGCATTCATAGGAAGAAATGATTTTACCGATACATAGCATTTATTTGTCATTGATAACTTATTATAGGTCCTTACTATTGATGTCATGTGACCTTAAACAGGTTCTGAGTCCTGACCAAAATATGAAAACAGATTAATCGGGATCATGAGATGTTTTGATGCATTAATATCTGAACTTCTCCATGAGAATTATGCTATTCGATAGACAGTAAGAGTCCATGGGCAAGGACTTAAACGAATGCAACTGGAACGTCTAGAACGGTCGATGTAGGCCGTAGTGACCTTTTTGAAAGCTCGTGACCAGCCCACCCACTCGCTGTAAATTCATCATAAAGATTACACAAAATTAAGTAGTTCCATAGATCGCTATGACATCACCCCATTACCCTCTTTATTTCATATCTTACCACATATAATGGTCAAACAATTACCCAATCCAGGAGCAAAGACCATAAGTCCAAATAAATAAAATGTAGTGTGCTTCTTTGTTCCATGTTTAGGTGTTTCAATTTGTGTAAAGAAAACGAAATAGGCAACAAAATGTCACCATACATGCATTGTATGTATTGGACATTGGAGCCCTCTCTGGGTATTGGGGAAGAAGTCCAGACAATATATCCTCTTTCTCTGCATATGTTATCACATGGACTAAGTATAAACCAAGTAAGTTGAATTTCGACGCTGCGGTTGAGGACAATATAGTCTGCGGACTGAGGGGAATTTGTTTCACATCTCGATTGATGGGTCTAAATCACACGTGTAGCGAGCGTGTTTTGGAGTGTAAAAGTGGTACATCAATGCAATATAATCAGTGGCATTGTTTTTAAATTCATCAGCGTTACAAACGTGCTTGTTATCTAGTTAGTAACAAAAAGATTCATATGATATTTTGAAATGTTGGCTAATATGACAAGGCTACTGATAACAACCGCAAAATCACATGAGAAAAATATTTAAAAATGTCATAATAATTAAGATGATGATCTGCATTACTTTATAAAGCCACCGATTGGACATTATGATAGCAACTTGCTTTTTGTTTACGTAACCATTCTGGCAACAGTTACTGGTGATGGACACATGTAGGCCAGTTATTTTGTAACGCTTTGTGATTGCCTGTTATATATTCTTTTGCCTTTGTTCATAAAGAGATATATCAATTACAAAAATTGTTCTCCCTCGAGGTAAGGCCAAAAATAGTATCATACAGTGGAGGAAAATCCTAGTTCCCCATCGCACGAAAATTTAATGATAAGCTCCTTAATAGCATGCTGAATTGAATCTCTTTCCATTTGGAATTCCTTACCTTTATTTAAAAATCTTTTTCGATTTGGAGTTCCTTATCTTTTGTTATCTCTTTCCATTTGGAGTTCCTTACCGTTTGTTATCACTTACCATTTAGAATAACGTACCTTTTGTTATCACTTACAATTTTGGAATTCCTTACCTTTTGTTATCACTTATCATTTGGAGTTCCTTAACGTTTGTTATCACATACCATTTGGAATTCCTTACCGTTTGTTATCACTTACCATTTGGACTTTCCTACATTTTACTATCAATGACCTATTGGAGGACCTTACCCTTAGGTTTCACCTACCTGTTTGGAATTCCTTAGTTTTGTGATCACCAACCTTTTCTGGAATTCGCTACCGTTTGTTATCACCTACCTTTTGAAATTCGTTGTAGTTTTTTTATCACTCACCTGTTGGAATTCACTACCTTTATATTATCATCTACCTTTTGGAATTCTTTCCCTCTGCGGATTCAAATTCTCTTGCTCCTTTGAAAAGTTTATATAGCAAATTATCTATTGACTAGCTGCAATGATACATTAAAGCCAGTCAATACAGCATGCTGTCATTCTATCCAAAGATAATAAAAGAGAACTTGTGTTGACCATAACCATCAATATCCTTCCTCGTTTTACACAGCAGACATTTGTGTGCATATTGTTTACTGAAACATATTCTTCAGTATTGTCTACTGAAATATATCACTTACCCTTACTTCATAATATCAGATTCAAAACCCAAATGTTTTTGCCAGTTAGAAGCAAGACAGTTTTTGCTTCTCATGAAGAAAGCATCTTTGCGATTTTGTTTGTCGATGATATTTTGATGAAATTCTTTGCCTTGCGTCAAAGCGACATCTTTCAAGGCGTGCAAATCCTCTGGCCATCATCGTTTCCGAAACCGGGGCTACCGAACCAAACGCATATTTCAAAATATCTTCTTAACCATGTCCTTGATGTCGAGCGGCTCCTCGGTACACTGGATACATATCTTACGGGGTCGTTATAGATCCGTTTTCGAAAATGTAGATTTTTTCAACTTTTCCTATGGAGAATGGAATATGTTGTCGCAGTTCTCCTTTTATACAAGATGAATAGTGACGGGCAAATAGTGATTATGTACAAATTAGCGGTGAACGGGATAGGTATTTCCCCTTTCCTCGTCATAGTTGCAGAAACCACTTTGAAAGGACTGACTCGCAGATCGCAGTAACGGTGTAGATGTGTGTCCTATTACGTTGTATTCCAGAACAATGGAGTGCACAAACGTCGAATTCAATCCTTCTTTCAGTTCTCAGCGGATCGCAAATATCTGTGAAAATTTAAACTGCTGTTGAATTTCGGGTCGACATCAACCTGATAGACAACGTTAAGGTATCCTTAAATTTCATCAGCAGGCGATGAGCCACTTTATGGTACTTTATAGACTTTGCCAAACACTTCCTCGAACCTGGAAGCAATCATGTACAATAAATGGTGACCGTTTAAAAACTAGCATGTCGGAATTTTCACAATATAGACGGAGAATAATGGATGCCTTGCTGAACTTTTTATGTCTCAAAACACGATTTCATATATGCCTTTTTACACTGTTTCGTTCAGGATTTCAGGAGTTCGACCTCGAAAGTGTTTTGATTTTCACTGATGTTTTTTTTTACTTCTGTGGGATGAATGCTTTCAATCAAAACCAAATCCCAATGGGCTTCGTAATCCTTTTGGATTGCCTAAAGTAATTTGGCGGTGAAACAGCATAAATTGTTCTGGAGAAACACATCCATTGCACTGTCACTGAGTAAAGTTCGGTAAAATCAGTTATTCATAATTCTAGAATTCTGCTGCCAAAGGGGTCACTCGAAGTTAGAGGAGTGTCTAAAACATAGTTGTTGGGACTGTTTTGGTGTTGACTGTTTGAATGTTGACATACGTGGGGGGCAAGACTCCCATTGTTACCGTTAGAGTATTATTTCATGGAAAGAATAGGTAGAAGATAACCGATGCAACTGCTGAGTAATATGATTCCTAATTGTTTGTCTCCTCTTTACAAACATAAATTGGCAATGGCTGCACTGCCGACACAATACACCACAGATAATTGTCAGAAAAAGACAATTTGTGTTTTAGGCACACGTTCTCCACACTACAGCCACACGGGATGCTTTTGTAGATCTTGCAGAGAAGAAATGAGAGAAGGACTGGACGCAGTGATGGATGGTGGTTGAGGTTATTTTGAAGGACATGACGGTCACTTTTTTTATTATCGATCAAAATTGAGAGGATATTTGTTCCAACGTACTTTGACTTCTTTCACACGTCGTTTTGCCACTTTACGAGTTCTTTGTTAGAGAATACCTTCGAAATCGTACCCTTCATTGTTTGTTTCATTCATTGTAAGTCAAGATTGCTTTGTTGATCGCAAAAAAAAGGCGTTTGGTTTGATAAGAAATGTGAATGATGCATTGCAGTAATTGACGTGCTATCACCTTAAACCATCGTAGGATTACTCTGAGAGTGGTTTTTAAGATACGAGAACATATTGGTGGATTTCTTCTGCGGCTGATGCCGTACAGGGCACGAATAAATTTGATGGGAAGCTGAGAATGAAGTTACTTCACGTAGACGATGTGTGAGACAGACCAAAAATGGTGAAATAGATGGGTACAAAATCGCGAAATAATCGGCGATAGTGGGCAGAAGTAGCCATCGTGTAGGGTATGTCACAGGATAAGTTTATTTTAAACAACCTTAAAATGGAAAGGCCAAATGGTTAAGTATATAGATACAATAAACATAAAAACAATCAAAATCGAATATTAACATGTCACTGTACAACATTTATGGTGACAAAGGTGTAGTGTCCAAAGGACAGTTTGTAACGTTCTTAAAGTGTTTACACCAATTGATACAGTCACACAGGTGTCCTCCCGGAATGTCCTTTTGGGCATATCCTGAATAGGGTGATCTTTCTCAGTGTCGGTTCTTCTTCTGGCACTATGGTTAACACAGGTTTACACGTTACATTTTTCACTGGACGTTTGACTTTATGATCACAAATATTGGGCATAGTTTGTCGCTTCGTTTGTCGAAGCCTCGAAACCAAAACCTTTCCATTCACATTCATCTGACAGTTAGGGTGTAAGTCACAAGCTAAACACAGATTGTCGTAAACATATTTAGTGCCTAAACGTTGACGAATGTGTTTTCTTCGTACAAGTCGAAAAATAACGAGATGAAGGCCCAAGGCTTTTAACAGAATGAGTCTCTCTTTTACATTTAAAGGTACCACCCGAGTGGTTTTGGGTGATAGATTCTGTTCATACAAGTCCACAAGGAATCGGCTGATACACAAGATCCCAGAAATAAAGCCACCAAGACACGCCCAACACAACCACCTCAATTAAATGGATACATTTCACGTAACAAGTATTGGTTATCCAATACAGTCCTAACAGCGTCATTGATTTCCGTTCACGGATTCTTTTGTATCACCACATATACAATTAGTGGTGAGGGTAACCAGTTTTTATACTTTCTTTTGTTGAAGGCAGTAAATAAATGTACATTTTGAGCAGAAGTGGTCTTATTTCATTACGGCACCAAACTTGTTTAGTCACCGACTAGCACATCACACATAGTACATAATTTTCCTCTGGAACCAAGAATAATTCTTCTAAAGCGTTGTTAAAAACCTCTAAGTCTTCCTCATGAAATCGTTGAAGTATGTCTAGCTTGAAGAAGTAGGATGATTGGCAACCAGTCGTCGGGTCCTCGTCTAGTTGATCAATGTCTAACCATTTTAACACTTTCAAATGAATCAGTCCTTTTAGTGGTGGAACCACTGGTGACGTAACGGATGCAATTGTTCTTTTGCGCTTGACTTGTATTTTGACCAACTGTCGGCAAATGCGTTCTCTCAATTACACAGGCAAATAACGAATGTTATCTTGTAAAGTATCCATCAAGGGATTACTGAGGTCGTTATACTAAGGGTATGGAGTGACAGCGTGCAGACAATCAAGCATGTTCTAGTTAAGCCGAACTGATGAAGCACTTGACTTTGTCACCTTCGCTCGGTCCATGACGTTTAGGCGCCGCCAGTTTGGCGCGACCGTTTTGGCGCTAGGATGTTTTGGCGTGGGCCGTTTTGTCGCCGGATGTTTTGGCACCGACAAAAGGATTAGCATCAAAAGATTACACATTAACCTTAAGATAATTAGAGGCCATGTCGGCATTTACAAAAGGATTAAAAATAACAATATAAGCAAGACACTTAAGATAACTGACTCCATTGGTATATTTTCATGTGAGTCATGGCCACTTAAGGATTAACAAGGTAAAAGAAGTCCACGCAAAGGATTAACGATTTAGCCATTCAGGCTCAAACCCATTTCCATATAGTTGTTTGTTTATATAAGTGTGCTGTCAAATGTATTTCACTTTATATTTCACTTACACACTACATCTCTTTGATCGTTGAGCTAATAAATGTTGTCCTTATCTGCTCCACTAATGTAAGGTTTTCTCTCAACGAGAATAACAATTGCTCGGCGCCAAAGTGGCCGGCGCCAAACCGGCCCGTGCCAAAACGGCCGGCGTCAAACCGGTCCCGCCAAACCAGCCGGCGCCAAATCGGCGGCGCCAAAGCGTCCTGCTTCGCCTTCGCTAAAGCTCTGTGGTATCATCTATATTAGTGGGAGACCATCTTTCGTGATTTTCGTCAAGGTTTCAGCACTAGACTGGTGCGATAACAATTTTAAGCGAGCATGGACTGTCACGTAAGCTGAATAATGACATTTACAGATTCTTAGTCCTGTACAAAGTACAGATCTTTTTCGTAATTGTCTATGATAAAGTATTTACTAATGACACCTAAGTCTAACTTCGTTTCGTGTAAAGCTTGCGATTTGACATCTTCGTTAATTTGCATATTATCGTTCTGAATCGTATCGACAAAGCAAATGTTCCATGTTTTTTGTTGTTGAAAGGCTTACATGTAACACAAACATGTTGTAATTCAAATACACGGTGTTGTATTGAATGAGGCGTACATGTGAAACAAAGATGTAATTCAAATGCTCAAGGTTGTATTAAAAAGTATTTTCCAAATTTAAATTATATTAAAATATAAAGACCAATGACATACTTGGATCACAACTGAAGCAGTTATTGTGGAACTTAATTAAATGAAAGTAAAGTTTCTTTTCATCTTATTTCAGCAAAAATCGTGTCGTTACTTCTACAGTAAATAGAATGTACATGTTTAACTCCAAAACTCATATAATGGAATTTAATAGAATGGTCTCAAACTCTATTCCTTTGTCTCAACGTGCGTCCAAAATGGCATCGCTCATTCGATACACTACATGTGCAGCCATTTTGCTTCAGCCATTTTTCTTTCACATATGTTGCACGTTGCCTCTCTAGGCAGAATATACCATTTCCTCTAAGATCCACACATACTCATATATATCATCAACTATTGTTTAATTATATGAAAAATTATAAAATTTAACAGATATATTACACTACGCAAATATAGGATAAATCTCAATATGACCCACACCGGGTTTGGTGTTATATTCATCATCATAGTACATTATTGTATAAGCACACAAGGCTTGTTGTTATATATTCCTCCAATTGATTATAAACATGGAGATAAGAGCTGATCACGTGACATGTCGACATGGTGTATCATCAAGCAATTATCAGTCAATTAACTCATGCCATATTTTTTCGAAGGTCAGTGCTCGGATCTGTGTTGCTGAAAAACCGGGCGAAAATTATTATCGGTACATACATAATGGAACCATGTTTTGTGACGAAATACATAAATGTTAATTGCTGACGGTCAGTTGAACCCAATACAATCTGGAAAATGCACTTCCTCTGGCATTTTAATTACCATTCGGGACGCTGCTTCCGTGTGCTCAGTTACTCCTAGCTGTTGCCTGGCAACTGTGAGAGGCAAACTCAAGTTAACGAGGTTTAAAACAAATATTATTGAAAGTATGACATATGCGGACATGGATTGCTGTCAACATCGTGTGTTGTTACAAAATTATAACATATAAAATGTGGAATCTGCTAGTGTTACGTATATTTGATTTAAGTCATTTATTTTTTTGTTAATTGTTTGTTTGTCAGATTCAAATTTGAAATTCTAAGTTTAAGATTCATTCATAGGGAGATATTTTTTTTTCAAAAAAAGTGGGATGACCTGTACTCTACAAATAAACACCAGATGTTGACCTCATTTCTGACCTGGCTTCAGAGTTGTAAACAAGCTTTTAAATGATTGGTTGATTCCAAGGACATTATGGCGTTTTGCTGTAAACATCTTTCTATTTTTAGTTCTTGAGAGTGAAAATAACTGATTCTCATCCGGGTCATACGGTGTGCACGAGATTTGTTGAACGTAAATTTGTTCTAAAGATTCTAGAAGATCATGTGACCCCTTCCTTGTTTACGTATAAAAGGTATATAAATTATGTTTTGGAGCGAACTATTTAGTAGAAGTTGGGCTGTTAGAATATTAAGTTGTGTTGTTGTGAGTTATTTTAAATTACCTTGTACTGGAAATTATTTCATATCGTTTGGATCAAGAGGATTTTTTTTGTTATTTATCTGGAAAACATTTGTGTTGATTGAATTTCATAAGACCAGAACTGACTTCATCACGTGACATGTTTCAAATGAGCATTTGAGATTAACTCAATTCTAATACACAAAGCATGTCCTAAATCGGAAGAATCAAGAAAGGTACGTAGGACTGTTTTCAAGTGAATGCTGATGGTCTAGTTGTACGCATTTATGGCGCTGTAAAATGTAAAGCTTTTCTTCCAGATAAAAAAAGTGGCTGATTGTTTAATTCGTACAATTTAAACAGCAGCTCATTGCTTATTTTCCAGATTACGTTGTCTTTGCTAACAGCAGACGCTATAAATATCCCAACATCAAGGACAGCAACATGCTCAAATTTCCAATTTCCAGAACTGGTTACGGCATAAGAGTCGAGAAAATGGCAGCATTATTCTAGTCTTTGAATTTCATTTACATATAAACCAAATTGTAATGCTATTAATAGATTATAATACGACTTTTCTTTGGGGGGGGGGGAGGTAAAAGGGAGGGGGGGTTAAATTATACGTTCAGGTAGTATCTCGAGTGTCATTCCGGGAATTCGGAATCCTTTTGTACAACCATATTGTACTCTGTGGCCTCAAACACGCGGCACGCGGGCTGTATGAGGCACGTCTAGTCGTATCCTTTCGCAAAACTATTAGTGTCACAAGGTTTCACGAGAGAAAACAGAGGTGGTGCGGCCCTTGGGTCATCGAAAATGACACCATGCGTTCCTCAGAGTGGATTGAGTTTGAGACCCCCTGATGCTGTCACTGAACTGTCACTGTTACTTATAAAAATACAGAAAAGTAAGTAAATCTTAAACTACCACGTGAAAGCTTGATAACGTTGATTTCGTACTTGTGTTTACTATTATAAATTTGTTACGTACATGGCATAAATTTAATTTTGCAGTTTGGATTAAATACGTTCTCGTAACGTACTGGACGTTAAACACATGCTATCTTTAAGACACGATTTTCATTCTTCTAGTAATAAATATCTTGGTCAGAATGGAAACTGAATCGGTATGTAGTGATCAATATATACCTTCTTCAAAGGTAATATCGAACACATCTTGCATTCAAAATTCACCGCACTTTAGTTATCGAATAGATAATTTGATCAATGGGAGAAAGCAGCTTAATTCAAAACACTGAGACTTTACTCTGTAGTGCGAACGCATCGACCTGTTACTGACGTTTATATATGCTTATTTAATATATTGTTTTCTTATTAAATCATCGTTAGTCATTTGGCCGAGTGGTCAAACTCTCGTCTTTACCTATCAATACCATGTCACCTCTGTCTGCGTAGGTTCCAGTCTCAGCCTGAGCCTATGGGTATGGGAGAATGCTGCTAGTAATTTCCCATGGGTCGGCGGTTCTTACAAACCCAACGACAGTATAGGCTCATTTGAAAGTTTTACAGTTTTGAGTGATTCATCGAAACTTGCTTCTTGTTTAAATTACTTAAAAATTCCAATAAATTTGACAATTATCTCTGCTGTATTGAAACTTCAGAATTCATAACAGCTATCTGAGACTTTTAAATGCTTCTCCTCCTACAGCAAATGAAAATGGTCGTTATTTAACTCAATCAGAGAGAGAGAGAGAGAGAGAGAGAGAGAGAGAGAGAGATATATGTAACATTCTAATTCTTTCTAATCATATCGAGTTTTAAGGCAATTTTGTTACTTATAAGCCTAAATTTAAGAGCATATAGACTATATATATATATATTCTTTCTAATCATATCGAGTTTTAAGGCAATTTTGTTACTTATAAGCCTAAATTTAAGAGCATATAGACTATATATATATATATATATATATATATATATATATATATATATATATATATATATATGCTTCTTTTTAAGGTCATGTTAATCATCGACCATTTCATTTACGAGACAGGAGGAGGGGAGTTTGTGTTGTAGGCGGATGCTTTTTTTAGAACCAAGAAAATGTTTCTTTCACCTCAAAATAATTTATTTTTGTTTGAGCTATTATCATGAATACAATTATTTATGGTGTAGTTTTTACAAAATCAATCCAAGAATAATGTTTAAAGCAATTAGGGCGCCGGTCATTATGTCGAAAAAGCTATCTACCCCCTTCCCGGTCTTCCGAGAAAACAATAATTGGTCGATAACATAGGATCGCTTTGTTAGATTTAACACAAAACACAATTCAACTGCAGCAGAATATCGTTATTAGCACGGTGAGTATTTATTACGTGTTATGTTACCATTATTAATACGGTGATTAATTCTTACTTGTAATATCACAATAATTAGCACGGTGACTAATTAGTACGTATTTTATTACCATTATTAGCACGATGACTGTTAGTGCATAATATAATAACATTATTAGCACGGTGACTGTTAGTGCATAATATATTACCAGTATTATCACGGTGACTAATTAGTACGTGCTATATTACCATTATTAGCACGGTGAGTAATTATTACGTGTTTTGTTACCATTATTAGCACAGTTACTATATTACCATTATTAACACGGTGGTTAATTATTACTTGTTATACCACAATAATTAGTGCGGTGGCTAATTAGTACGTATGTTATTGCCATTATTAGCACGTTATTAATTATTACGTGTTTTATTACCTTTATTAGCACGGCGACTATTAGTAAATGTTATATTACCATTATTAACACGGTGACTAATTATTACGTGTTCTATTACCATTATTAGGACTGCGACTGTTAGTGCATGATATATTACCATTATTAGCACGGTGACTAATTAGTACGTAGTTTATTACAATTATTAGCACGATGACTATTAATTCTTGTATATTACCAGTATTAGCACGGTAACTAATAATAATAATAATAAATAATAATGAGGGCTTTATATAGCGCCTAATCTTTCGAAGCTCTAAGCGCTTTACACCATCAATAATGATATGACTACAGAACAACACATGACAAAAACAATGAAATTGGAAAACATAAAAACATGCTGAAAACATATCAGATACAAAACATGATTTGGTCGCTAAGTTTGTCCATGCAGTAACAGGCGAGTCTTGAGAGCACTCTTAAAAGGGACCACTGTGTCTTTGTGTCTAACTTCAATGGGCAATTCGTTCCACGTCGCCGGGCCCTGGTTTACATACGAACGTTGTCCATATGACTGTTTTTACCTTGGTAACAATGAGTATACGATAGTCAGAAGAAGAGCGTAAGTATATAGCAGGTGTATAAACATAGGTGAGGCTAGATAGGTATGTTGGACTGGAGTCTGTCAGTGAAATATAGCACAGAGAACAAATTTTGTGTTTGATTCTGTATCGAATTGATAGCCAGTGTAGGGTACAGAGCAGTAGTGAGGTGTGCTCTGATCGAGGTACTCTAAAGATGATCAGTACAGCTGTGTTTTGAACGTTTTGAAGTTTCTGGAGTAAATATTGTGATGAACCAGACAGAAACCAGTTACAATAGTCCAGTCTTGAAAGTACTAATGAACACACAAGGTTTTTAGTGGCATCAACTGAAAGATATTTACGAATGGAACTGATGCGTCTCAGTTCAAGATATGCAGCCCTGCCGATGTTCATGACATGTTATGCAATGTGAGAGTACTGTCTAGAGTAACCCCTAGATTCCGTACTAACTGTGAGAATTTAATGTTGGTGTTCCTGATATTTATTGTCTGACGTAAAGGATGTGAATGAGAAAGTCTTTGTGTTGTGATCAGAATAGCCTCAGTTTTATCATCAGTCATCTGCAGCTTGTTACATGTCATCCATGATTTCACATCCGAAATGCACTTCTCTTCTTCATGGATGGTCAACTTCAGTTGGGTGGCTAGACTTGTATATTTGGGTATCATCAGCGTACAATTGATGTGACACTGTGTGATGATCTATGACACTTGAGAGCAGCTGAGTGTACAGAATGAAGAGAACAGGTTCAAGAATAGATCCCTGTGGAACACCACAACATACGTCAACTGGGATGGAGTGTATTCCATTTGCAGATATAATTTGTGTCCTGTTGACTAAGTAGGACTTGAACCACTGTAAGGCTATATTCTGAATGCCAAATACATGCTGGAGACGGTGAAGTAATATATCATGGTCTATTGTGTCAAATGCTGCAGATAAATCCAGGAGAATGAAGACTGTAATCTTTCCGCTATCCAAAGCAGAGAGAATGTCACTAAATACTTTCAGAAGAGTAGTTTCCGTACTGTGGCAAGGGCGATATGCAGACTGTAAATCCCAAAAAAGACTGTTTGAATTCAAATGAGATACAAGTTGAGTTAGAACAACCTTTTGTAAGATTTTTTATATGAAAGGGAGATTAGAGACTGGGCGGTAGTTCTTTAAATCGTTATGGTCCAGTGTTGGTTTCGTCAGCAGTGGCTTTACGATGGCAGTTTTGAAAAATGATGGGAATTCTGCTGATGAGAGAGAGATATTAATAACATCAGTTAGTGAAGGCAATACTGGGTCTAAGCACTCAAGCAGCAGTGATGTCGGAAGTGGATCAAGTTCACAAGACTTTGGTGCACTTTTCATCACGATTGTCCGTACTAAATCTATAGAAACAGGTTCAAATGCTCCTAAGGGTTGTCGCTGAAATTCTGCATCATAACTGTATGGTGAAGAATCAGTTGAAATTGTGCTGTCAAGCGAATCTCTAATGGTTTGAACTTTGTCATCGAAGAAATATGCAAATTGGTCTGGTAGGTCTAGTGGAGAGAAGTTTGAAATACATATGTGTATTTCCATTATACACATATGTGTACATACATATTCCATTATACACATATGTTTACACACATATTCCATTATACACATATGTGTATTTCCATTATATTACCATTATTGGCACGGTGACTAATGAGTGCGTCTTTTATTACCATTATTAGCAAGGTGACTAATTAGTACGTATTATATTACCATTATTAGCACGGTGACTAATTATTACGTGTTTTATTACCTTTATTAGCACGGTGACTATTAGTACATGTAATATTACCATTTGTAGCACGTTGACTAATTATTACGTGTTTTATTACCATTATCAGTACGGTGACTAACTCTTGCATGTTAATTTATCATTATTACCGGGGTGATCATTAGAACATGTTACATTGTAATTTTTAACTACGTGACTATTAGAGCACGAGCTGATGCAACTACTTTAATTACATGTTACATTGTCATCATTAATGGGGTGGCTATTATTACATGTTATATTGTCATTACTAATGGGGTGGCTAATATTACATGTTATATTGTCATTATTAATGGGGTGGCTATTATTACATGTTATATTGTCATTATTAATGGAGTGGCTATTATTACATGTTATATTGTCATTATTAATGGGGTGGCTATTATTACATGTTACATTGTCATCATTAATGGGGTGGCTATTATTACATGTTATATTGTCATCATTAATGGTGTGGCTATTATTACATGTTATATTGTCATTGTTAATGGGGTGGTTTTTATTACATGTTATATTGTCATTATTAATGGGGTGGCTATTGTTACATGTTATATTGTCATCATTAATGGGTGACTATTATTACATGTTATATTGTTATTATTAATGGGGTGGCTATTATTAGATGTTATATTGTCATTATTAATGGGGTGGCTATTATTACATGTTATACATGTTATATTACATTACATGTTATATTGTCATCAATAATGAGGTGGCTATTATTACATGTTATATTGTCATCATTAATGGGGTGGCTATTATTACATGTTATATTGTCATTATTAATGGGGTGGCTATTATTACATGTTATATTGTCATTATTAATGGGGTGGCTATTATTACATGTTATATTGTCATTATTAATGGGGTGGCTATTATTACATGTTATATTGTCATTATTAATGGGGTGGCTATTATTTCATGTTATATTGTCATTAGTAATGGAGTGGTTATTATTCAGTAATGAAATTAAAATGTGGTACATGTAAAGGTAATAGCAGTAATGAAATTAAAATGTGGTACATGTAAAGGTAATAACAGTAATCAAAAGAAAATTTGGTACATGTAAAGATAATATCCGTAATCAAAAGAAAATGTGGTACATGTAAAGGTAATAACAGTAATGAAATTAAAATGTGGTACATGTAAAGGTAATAGCAGTAATAAAAAGAAAATGAAGATAGAGAAGAAGAAAAATAAAAAGCAAAATTAAAAATTGGTGAAATAGTAGTAATAGTAGTAATGGTAGTAGTAGTAGCATTAGTAGTTATAATGATGTTCAACATAATTTTAAACTTTGCATTGGTTGCTCTATTTCCTTTCCATTAAGAACCAACAGAGAACATTCTAATGTTATGCTTGTAACAGACATATAATTTTTATAGTTTTTGACTGTCCCAGATGAAAGAACCAAATCCGTTTTGATTTTCTTTGTTCCCCTAACTTTCACGATAATATCTCATTCGCCCGTGATTAATGTTGCTGAAGTCTTTGTGACCCTCTCTCCCACAAAGCAAAACATCTAGACGAGGCGAACTACTTTATTTATGTCTTGCGTACTACTATTGTACTATCTGAAGCAATTAAAGTAATCTTTTCGTCTGCAACTGTTGGCTCCTAGATATTTTGGAACATCCTTTGAGACGCCCCCCTGAATGGCATTTGTCGGCCTCAGCCGCACCTAACAAAGAGAGAATTTCAACAAGATCTCAATTTATGATCTCTAATCTGGAGCGACAATTGCAATTGATGCAAAACACAAAATATAAAACTTGGAACACAGGTCACATGGCACACCACTATATCCGTTCAACTGCTCTCTCTCTCTCTCTCTCTCTCTCTCTCTCTCTCTCTCTCTCTCTCTCTCTCTCTCTCATGTCTTTGTTTTCGTCTCATACACATAAACGCATATATTACCCACATACATAGTTACATATATTTTCAGGTACTCGATCAGGTTTGAGACATACCTAAAATAGTTAGTCCTAAAATAAGAACAAAAATTCCTCCTTGCTGAAAGAGTTTGCAAAGTTACAAGAGAATACTGGTTCATGCAATATATTCACTTCCTAGAGTTATTAATTTAATTTCACCTCAGATTGTCGAAATGACTGCATACCAATATCATCTAAAGTACAGGTGTACACAATACCAGTTGCGTAATTTAGTCTTTTGTATTCCAGAAAAAAGAAAATCCAGGAGGAACGGTTTATTTAATCATTGAATCAATACGATGTTAATTTAAGATGGAAATAAATTCATATGAGTCTGTCAATTTATTCCCAGTGATAGAGCTGCCGTTGATCTATAGCAAGTTACCTCTTTATAATGTAAACAATAACTTGAAATAATTTCCTGTCATGTTCAGAGAGGTAATTTCGCACACTGGTAACAAACGTTTGTAAAACAAATACGCATAGCTGTGTTCTCTTCATCACCATCAATATCATCGTCGTCTTTATCTTTCTTTGCATACATCTTCTCGTCTGAATCTTCATTTTTCATCATGATGCTATTGTCTTCTTTGTCATCATCTTAATCGTTAACGCGACTTTCGTGGTCCTATTCTTTGTCCACCTTCTTGTTATCATCAGGCATTTTCATCAGCAGTAGGTTATCTGTCATTATTATCATCACCATGATCACCATCATCACGATTATCATCATCTGTTTGTCGTCATCCGAATCACTATTGTCGTCATCACGAACATCATTACCACCTCGTCCATTTTCTTCTTGAGTCACTTTGTTTCTGCACACTTTAATGTGACATTAGATATAAATTTCCTGATGAGAAAGAAAAATTAAAACAAGAAAAAATGCATTCCATTTGTTGCTCGTCGCTTTCAAAATTGATTCATTTGTAATAAGAGACTTCATAGAGAACCCTTTAACATGCACAGACGTACATCACCATTTAAACATGCACAGACGTACAGCTGACCTTAAAACATGCACAACGCCCATCATCATTTAAACATGCACAGACGCACAGCTTACCTTAAAGCATGCACAGACTCACATCAACATTTAAGCATGCACAGACTCACAGCTTACCTTAGACCACAGACTAATATTCGTATCACAGAAACCTCGCGCTTCGAGTTACCGTAAATAAAGCAGATAAGAGTGAAACCGTCATAAATTAAAACCCACTCTTCAATATTTTTCATCTCGAATCGGAGTGGGAAGAATGTTTAAAACAATACAATTATAAAGATGTCTTTATTTAGTTTCTGATGTTAAAACTGTAAGTACAATTGGCAGTCGTGGCAATAGCAGTGGTATTAGAAGTAGTTGATGTAGCTACAGCAGCGGCAAGAACAGCACTGAGACAGTAGTAGTAGATAGGGCAAACATAAACATGAGTAATTGTAAAGTTTACATTCATATTGTCAATGAAATACAATTAAAAGACTTTTGTATTTTTTGTTTCTATTACTGCTATCCGCATTCTTATTCTTCTTGGTTAATTATTTTGTTGCTCTACCATTGTTAATGTTGTTGTTCTTGATCCTGTTGCAGGTAGTCACAATCGTATGTTAACGGTTTTCTTTCATATGATATTCTTCGCAGTATTGCTCCAAAACAAGACACCCTCTGAAAAAGTGATGCTATTGGTGTCGTTATTGTTGATATTCTTGATGATGATGACGATGAATTATTATTACTATTATTATTATTATTAATTATTATTATAATTATTATTATTATTATTATTATTATTATTATTATTATTATTATTATTATTTACACATTTCAAGGCACATGCAAGCACATACAATACATTATTGTTGGAACCGGATTGTCACGTTGTAAGCAAGGAACAATAGCCATATTGCAACATGTATATGCTAGAACCTGAGGCTAATTATTCCGCTTCATAAAGGTTATGAGTGTCAGCCTTGCAAACAATGAGGTGTCAAAGCCTAATGTAGCTGCATGCGATTCACAGGTAAGTAATGATTTGACTGTGTTGGGTTTAAATGAACATCAAGTGGGGGTCGTAAAACCACCCTAGACAGATAGCCGGGGAGGGGAAAATATCTGCTAATTATGTAGATGATGAGTGAATTGACGTAGCAAATAATAATAATAATAATAATAATAATAATAATAATAATAATAATAATAACAACAATATTACTTCTACTACTACTACTACTACTACTAATAATAATAATAATAATAATGACATTGTATAGCGCCTAATCTTTAGAATCTCTAAGCGCTTTACAACATATGTAATGATATGACTACAAAATACAAAACACCATGAAATTAGAAAACTTAAAAAATGCTCAAAATATTTAAGGTAGGAAACATTATTAGATCTTTAAGTTTGCGGTTGCAGTCGAAAAGGTGAGTTTTAAGAGGACTCTTGAAAGGGATCACTGTGTCCTTGTGTCTAATTGTCAATATGACTTCGTTTCATAGTGGGAATAATAATGACATGATCATTAGAATCATAGTTGTAATGAATGACATGATAATTAGAATCATAGTTGTAGGGAATGACATGATAATTAGAATCATAGTTGTAGGGAATGACAAAGTATAGGGCTTTCTATTTTCGCCTTTGAATTAGATCTTTTTAGTATATTGATTCTGATCTTGAACTATGATTGTGATGAAGGTTTATAAAATCTGCCTTCGATCTTCTCTTTATAAAAGTATTTGGGTTAAAGAAGAAATGTTATCCTTAAAATGTTGTAATGATATCACTCTGTATTAACCAAGGAAAGTACAACTATCAATATTAGCACCTTACACAACATCATCCCTCTTGATCTGGCCATTGCTGACATCACCATCTGAAATACTATTAATACTACTTTTGTTATTAGGAACTTTATCATTTATTTATTTCACAACCCTTGCTCCTTTTCCACCACCACCACCACCACTAATACGACAATGTATACGATTACGTTAATGATTTGTGCTATTTTTGCTACTGTTATCAGTCTTTTTAAACCTTTCTCATCCTCCAGTATTACAACTACTAATACAAGCTATGCAGCAAATTTAACTGTTGGTGCTACTACTTCTACTATTATAGCTGGTTCTAATACCACTTCCACTGCAGGAGTTGTTACTACTTCTTCAACTACGGCTACTGTTATTATTACTACAACTACTACCACGACCGCTGCTACTGCTGTAGGTGCACCTTTTCTGTTTTTGTGAATATATATTCCATAAATAGTACAGACCAAAATTGTACATTCCGGTATATTTCCCGTTTGCTAAACTTGTTAATTCATTTTTTATTCAATTGAAAATTACGATTATTAGTGCGATCCATGCTAGACGTTTTAACGTAAAGTCAAATGAACAAACCTAACCAAGCAAATTACACCAAATAAAACGCTAACATCTAAAATCTCAATTCAGACAGTTGCTGCGATTCTATAAACTCATCATAAGGCCTTGTGTGGCCAAGTGGACTAAAGCGCTCGCCTTTACCGATCACTACCATTCACCTCTGTCCGCGTCGGTTCGATTCTCGGCCAGTTTGATTCAAAGCAGATCTCTATAGACGTACGAAGTGATCAGACAGATAACTGATATGTTCATGTTCTGGTGACCTTTAGAATGTCCCGTCACCTTATATTTAGGATCCTATCGGATACAACTTTGGAAATTTCGTTTGGGAGATTTGCCGTTAGCAACGATATATTCCGAGTGACATGTGCCACTTTCAGATATTTTGAAAGATTTGATTTGTCTGGCGAATCACAAAGTTAGCAGAACAGGAACTTTTATTGGTGCCCTTCAGATCTCCACCTATGACTGGAGATCTGATTTAAAATAGATTGGGGCTAGGTCAACATTGGTATGTGAGAAAGTTCGCCAGTATCTTCATGAAATAAAAAAAAAAAAACAACATACTTGATAAGCCCCTGTTTTCTAAATACCGCAACGCGCAACGCTATATTACGTTTTCTACAGAAAAGGGTGGGGTTGGAGGTTGGGGGGGGGGGCTTCTCGGATTATAGAAAGAAGATTCAAAATACACAGCTGTCAAGCATAAGCTGATAGAAATAGTGAACCCAATCTAGTAAATTAGTGAAATAATATAACATTGACAAAATCCCAAAGAAATTTTATTAAAATATATTAGTGTAGACATACAGTTAGTGAAACTGCTTTCCACAAACCTAATCGGTCTAGTGCCCATCTTTCTACGTGTATTTCGCCCCTTATCTCATTACACCACCCAGATGGATGGGCAAGAGTAGTTATAGAGTATTGACCGTGCCTTATGTATCTTGCTAGTGTGTAAGTAAAGTTCCCATGAGTACAAACTATTGATACCGTTTAATAACATTGGCGTGTTTTTCATACGCGGTACCCTAAGGCGCCCCTTCTTCTCTGGTGATAATTTCAAGCTGCATCATATCCACAGATCACGACAGCAGCGACTTTTATGTCAGTACGGAAACGTACGTTTATCTATTAGTTTTTCTTTTTTGAATGACTGGAAACGTTATGGGCAATTAATCCAAGCCCAAGGTTTTCCTTGATTAGTAACGAAATTATTGACAGAATACTACTGTTTCGGTGCACATGCACCGAACCGAGTTAAAAGTCAATGGATATATTTAGAGTCACGAAACTCCCAGTTTTCTGATTGGGATTTACAAAGGATTTATCATGGTGTAAATGTACTATTTAGCCGATGGATACAAATAAATGCCAGTAGAGTACCATGATCAGAGCACACCTCCCCGCTTCTTTGTACCCTACGCTGGCTATCCATTCGATCCAGAATCAAACACATAATTTGTTCTCTGTGCTACATTTCACTGACGGACTCCAGTCCAGCAAACGTATCTGGCCTAAACATGTGTACACACCAGCAAGATACTTACGCTCCTCTTCTGACAATCGTATACTCATTATTCCCACTATGAAAACGAAGTTATATGGACAACGTTCGTTTGCATACCAGGGCCCATCGACATGAAATGATTTGCCAATTGAGATTAGACACCAAAGCAAAGTTTTACCTTTCAAGAGTTCTCTTAAAACTCGCCTGTTTCAATTGCATCAGCAAACTAAAAGACCTAATAATGTTTCCTTCCTTAAATATTTTCAGCATTCTTTATATTTTCTAATTTCATGGTGTTTTTTTTATAGTTATTTCATTATATATATTCTAAAGCGCTTAGAGCTTCTAAAGATCATGCGCTATACAAAACTCCTCATTATTATTATTATTATTATTATTATTATTATTATTATTATTATTATTATTATTATTATGTAAGTGTTTTAGGCCAAAAAGAATCTAACAGCGGATCTCATATTCATTCAGTCGCGTTCATTGGATAATTAGGAATTTATAACCGGATAATCTATCGCATATGATGACAGACAAGATTTAGATCAAGATTCCCAACTACTCCATTAAAAGGTTTGTTTCAACGCCTAGCATTTATTTAGCTGTTTCATGAAAGCATCAAAATCTCAATCATTTCTGATTTTTTTGTCAACGTCACACAAATAATATACAATATAATGCCGGACTATACTGCGGGAACACGTTCTACGTCACACAGTGCTTATGCAATATACTGCCAGAATATACTGCGGTAACATATTCAACATCACACAGTGTATATACAATATAATGCCGGTATATACTGCGGTAACATATTCTACGTCACACAGTGCATATACAATATACTGCCAGAATATACTGCGGTAAAATATTCTACGTCACACATTGCATATACAATATAATGCCGGAATATACTGCGGTTACATATTCTACGTCACACAGTGTACATACAATATCATGCCGGAATATACTGCGGTAACATATTCTACGGCACACAGTGTATATACAATATAATGCCAGACTCTACTGCGGTAATATACTAACTGTCACACAGTGTATAAACAAAATAATGCCAGAGTAAACTGCGGTAACAAATTCTACATCACACAGTGTATATACAATATACTGCCAGACAATACTGCGGTATCATATACTACGTCACACAGTGTATAAACAATATAATGCCGGAATATACTTCGGTACCATATTCCACCTCACACATTGTATATACAATGAAAAGACGGAATATACTGCGGTAACATATTCTACGTCGCACAGTGTATATATAATATAATGCCGGAATACACAGCGGTAACATATTCTACGTCACACAGTGTATATATAATATAATGCCAGAATATACTGCGGTAACATATTCTACGTCACACAGTGTATGTACAATATAATGCCGGAATATACTGCGGTAACATATTTCTACGTCACACAGTGTATGTACAATATACTAACAGAATATACTGCGGTAACATATTCAGGGTCACACAGTGTATATACAAGAAAATGCGGAAATATAATGCGGTTACATATTCTACGTCACACAGTGTATATACCTATATAATGCCGGAATTTACTGCGGTAACATATTCTACGTCACACAGTGTATATACAATATACTGACGGAATATACTGCGGTTAAATATTCTACGTCACACAGTGTATATACAATATACTGCCAGGTAATACTGCGGTTATATACTTACCGTCTCACACTGTATAAACAATATAATGCCAGACTATACTGCGGGATAATATTTCTACGTCACACAGTGTATATACAATCAAAAGCCAGACTATACTGCTAAACATATTCTACGTCACACAGTGTATATACAATATAATGCCGGAATATAATGCGGTAGCATATTGTACATCACACAGTGTATATACAATTTAATGCCAGACTATACTGCTAAACATATTCTACGTCACACAGTGTATATACAATATAATGCTAGACTATACTGCGGTATCATATTCTACGTCAGACAGTGTATATACAATATAATGCCAGACTATACTGCAGTAACATTCTACGTCACTCAGTGTATAAATAATATAATGCCAGACTATACTGCGGTAACATATTCTACGTCATACAGTATATGTACAATATAATGCCAGACTATACTGCGGTATCATATTCTACGTCACACAGTGTATAAACAATTCAATGCCGGAATATACTGCGGTAACATATTCTACGTCACATAGTGTATATACAGTATAATGCCGGATTACACATTCTACGTCACACAGTGTATAAACAATATAATTTCAGACTATTCTGCGTTAACATATTCTACGTCACACAGTGTGTATATAGTATAATACCGGACTACACTGCGGTAACATATTCTACGTCAAACAGAGAATATATAATATAATGCTGAAATTTACTGTGGTAACATTCTCTACGTCACCAAAAGAAACAGAGTATGGGTGATGATATATTTTTGAATTTATTAAACGTGTTGACAAACGCCCAGCTTTTGCGAGCCTTGTAAATTAAGATTACTGGATGCAAACATTCCCACATTTACTGTAATTCAATTATGACTGGATATTTGTTGTATTTGACTGCATATTTAGACTGCACAGAAGACGCAAACAAATTTATTTTTGAGTCATTTGTACATCCCATATACACTGCGTAAAAATCAGCTGTGGCTGGATAAAGTTCTGTCACTTAAGAGACCAATCTATCTCCAAATTCTGCTGTGAACAGATGTGAGCTTCTTTATTTCTGTAAGTTAACATTTAAACCATGCGTGTATATACGGTGGATTCTATATCTATGATACAAACATACCGCCTCTTTCCCACCCCGCCATCAAATAAACAATGCCATTAGTTTGATTTCTTATTGTTGTTCTTGTATTGTACTATTACGCCATTTTTCTGATTATGATATTGCTGTACATTAATTAGCAAACCCATGTGGCAATAACAAATCCATATTCAGACAGCCAAAATAATTTGTCCTCAATTTCATTTCGCGAGTCGAGTTCAAAATCGGCCGCCAAACATTTTTATTCAAAACAAAATGTTCCATAAGGCGGGGTTAATAATGTTTTATCACGAACCCAGCCAATCATTAAAGAGGATACTGCACAATAAGTTCATGGGCTTATTTGGACCAATCAGAATCACAAAAAGTGATATTTTAACGCGTGTTAATATCAACAATATGAAACTGCACATCCTATAGGAAAACTATTCCTAATATGTGATAATATAGAATATAATGTCGTAATATACTGCGGTATATAAAATTAAATGCAGTTTATAAGTAAGATATATTTTAAACATTGTCTCATTCTCTTTTATTTGTTTGATTTTCTTAACACACTGCGTTTGCATCATGTTCCTAAACGTATGATCGTTAATGTTTCTAATGACTACCGAATTATTCTAATGATTTTTTTTTCTTGTACTAAAGGTTTGACGTTTGTACAGTTGTATAGTCGGTAGTACTTGTACTATAGGCTTTGACGTTCGTACAGTTGTATAATCGGTGGTACTTGTACTATAGGCTTTGACGTTTGTACAGTTGTATAGTCAGCAGTACTTGTACTATAGGCTTTGACGTTTGTACAGTTGTATAGTCGGCAGTAATTGTACTATAGGCTTTGAGTTTTGTACAGTTGTATAGTCGGTAGTACTTGTACTATAGGCTTTGACGTTTGTACAGTTGTATAGTCGGTGGCACTTGTACTATAAAATGTGCTAAATATTATAGCACGACTGAATAATCCAACCATTTTCAAGATTATGTAGTTCTCTATTTGACCTCAGGATAACATTAGCATTTTCTAAAAACTATTACCTAATAGAAAATACCCTTCTTGTATGATCCAGATGTTTGCAAAATAAAAACAAATTATCTAATGCTAGAAACATGAACCTGGTCTATGTCAAATATACAAAAGAAATTCCAAAACCTAGACCCAGATCCAAATAAACATATTTACTTTTATTCATAATAGGTCTGATTTTAAACCCTGCACATCGAGAATAATTTAGCTACGTATTAGCTGTTTACAAGAAAAGAAAAGTAAACCGATGAGTGTCGATGACATTAGTTAAAATGTTTAGTTTTCGGTACCATGAGAAATTTATCCGGCTTAACGAAATTATTCAAGAAATTTTTTTCTTGAATACCAAACGTGCTCCAGAATCGAAGTTTTGAAGACTAAACTCGTCGGCACAACTTGCACCCATTTCTTTTCGCAAATGCGCCTCACTTCTACTGCCCAACCATGTAAATATAAGAAACCAGTAGGATTTGGCTGACATAATCTGTCAGAGTAATTTACATGGGCTCACATAATCTGTCAGAGTAATTTACATGGGCTGATATAATCTGTCAAAGTAATTTAAATGGGCTGACAATATTTCAATGTAATTTACATGGGCTGACACAATCTGTCAGAGTAATTTACACGGGCTGAGATAATCTGTCAGAGTAATTTAAATGGGCTGACATAATCTGTCAGAGTAATTTACATGGGCTCACATAATCTGTCAGAGTAATTTACATACGCTGACATAATCTGTCAGTGCAATTTACATGGGCTCACATAATCTGTCAGAGTAATTTACATGGGCTGACATAATCTGTCAGAGTAATTTAAATGGGCTGACATAATCTGTCAGAGTAATTTACATGGGCTCACATAATCGGTCAGAGTAATTTACATACGCTGACATAATCTGTCAGTGCAATTTACATGGGCTGACATAATCTGTCAGAGTAATTTACATGGTCTGACATAATCTGTTAGAGTAATTTATATGGGCTGACATAATCTGTCAGAGTAATTTACATGGGCTGACATAATCTGTCAGAGTAATTTACATGGACTCACATAATCTGTCAATGTAATTTACATGGGCTCACATAATCTGTCAGAGTAATTTACATGGTCTGACATAATCTGTCAGAGTAATTTACATGGGCTCACATAATCTGTCAGAGTAATTTACATGGGCTGATATAATCTGTCAGGGTAATTTATATGGGCTGACATAATCTGTCAGTAATTTACATGGGTTGACATAATCTGTCAGAGTAATTTACATGGGCTGACGTAATCTGTCAGAGTTATTTATATTGTTGTCATTTTTTAAACTATTTGACGATGTGAGACAACAATGCAAGTCGAGTTCAGCAATCCATTAAAGCAGGCTACTGCTCAAGGAAGTAAAGGGAAATAACTTCAGCGAGACGGTAACGCGTAATCTGTCACATTTTGAAAGACTTTACTTCAAAACATGCTTAGCCATGAGAGCCTGCAAGGATAGAGTTTTCTGACACATATTCCAAGAGATTTTGAAGAAAATATGTATCCTAAATACTTATAACATATTTCAGTCTTTACTTCTATTTTGCCATTGTGTCATATTAAGTAGCTTCCGAGATAGCCACCTCTGCAAAAAACAACCACTCTTGCTTTTTTTCAATATTCTGTACTAATTTCCAATGTTGTGTATGTTGCCTATTGAACATATTTTGCAAATGGCGTGCAGTGTCAGCAAAGACAATTAAATTGTCTGCACACAACAATAAAAATAGTTCTAAGATTTGTACCGACACTGACGCTGTACAAATGATTATATTAGGCAAGCTTTGTCATGTTTCAATTTACTTAATGCAATGATTGTTCTGTCTAAAGTCTCACGAATTAGTTTAATGTTTTCATGTTCCTCTATGTGGTCAATTAAAAATTAAATAACTCACACCATGTTGCAGCAGTGATACAGCTTTGCAAACCAGTACTTATGTTCTGTACATAAATGTTATGTATTTTAGAGTAGACGGAAGATAAAAGAGTATTTTGTTTTATAATTCATATTTCATTTGCTTATTTCTTGATAGAGATTTATATATATTTATATTAAATATATAATCTTCAAGTGATTCACTTCATCCTTTTAATCTGAACTGACTTTGATATCTTAAGACTTTGCTTTGTGCAATCTTCGTCCAACCAAGGCGGACATTTAACAATTCTTCTTTGAGATGTCACATGGAGGTTTTGCGTTATATTGATTGTCTTCATGGTGCTCGCTGCATCATGGTAAATATCAGTAAATGTTTCCACGCATTCATTAAGTTTGTTATAGTTTTTATCGTTTAAAATCTTATCCATATTTTGAGATAACAGATCTTTGCAATTTTTGTAATACAGGATAGACGTTTTACATCGTTCAATAGAAATTTATTTACTTCGTTAAGCCCCCAGACTGCTCAGGTATCCTAGTGGTATGAGCGTCCGCCTCGGATGCGGGAGGTCGTAGGTTCGAAAACTGGCCGAATCATACCAAAGACTTACAAAAATTTTAATAACAGCTGCCTCGCTTGGTGCTCAGCATTAAAGAGGTTAGTGTTAGGACTGGTCAGCCTGGTGTCAGGATAATGTGACTGGGTGGGACATCATGCTACTTGTCTGAGACATGATGCCACAGTGCTAGACATCACTATAAACTGTCACACTACAGACATCGTTGCGATACGATCGGAAAAAGTGTTAAAGCTATGTGAAAAAATCCAAATCACACACAAACACATTCACACACATTCACACAGACACACACATGCACACAAACATACACAAATTAAGCCCACAGAGACACTGAAAGCCTTGTGCTCTAGTTTACCCATGTAGAAAAGGGAAAATACAATGGGCACATGCATCGAGTCCAATTACCATTGAAATATATAAATTTCCCTATCCCTTTCTCTAATCCACATCTACCATTGGTTATTCTCAATCCGGTCATTTGGCATAGTCGTAGAAGCTTTACTCCATAGTGATTTATCTCCCTTACGTCTCGAGCCCGATTATACATTACTTCGTCTTCTGTATAATTTAATTCTTGTAGTAGCCAAATATTACCATCATGAAATCTATCTCCGTACCAGTATAGGCATTAAAGTCACCGGCATTTATTATTTTATAGTCAGCTTATTTCATTTTTAGGTGAGTTCACTTATTTTCTACCACTGCACAGACATTTTTGTCGGAATGAACAGAGGAGTATTCAGGTGACCACTACACAAAACCAAATGTTTAAGTTCCATCAATACACGAAACCAAATGTTTAAGTTCCATTTCTGGTCTTATATGAAACAACTGACCAAATATTTTTTGGAGACACGGAAATTTCGTTTGATATTTTGAAATGCTTGAAGAGGGGTTCACAAATAAACACCGAGATCCACCCTGAATTTATTTTAGCTGATTGTGATTTGATTTTTATGGTATGAAAGCTTTTGTTACCGTTAGCATGAAACTGTGCAAAAGTTTCTGCCCATGTTTTAACAATGACTATTACATCAAATTGTTTAACATGGTTAATGAAATCAGACCCCTTTCCACAAGAACGTTTCTCACTTAAGCCAGATATATTCCATACCAAACAGACTAACACAGAAATAGAAACGCTCTCCTCATTCACATTTGTAGGCATCGGTCTATCCTATCTTTTGTCTGAAAGAACATCATCGTTTCTAACCTTATCAAATATATAGGCGTAACCGTCTATTATTAGCATCGTTTCACACCGCTCCGGTGGCCTAGTGATTACAGCGTCCGCCGCGGAATTGGGAGGACGTGGGTCCGATCCTCAGATGAGTCATACCAAAAACTTACAAAAATGGTACTAACAGCTGCTTCGCTTGGCGCTCAACATTAATAGGTTAGTATTAGGACTGGCCAGCCTGTTGTCAGGATAATGTGACTGGGTGGGACATCCTGCTACATGTCTACAGTATGATGCACCAGTGCTAGACATCACAAAAAACTGCCTCATACAGACATAATAGCGATATGACTGAATTTTTGTTAAAGATACGTTAAAAATCCTAATAAAAAAAAAAAACAATTAGCAACGTAACCGTCTATCATTAGCTTGTTAAATTTGTTGAAAGCTTTCTTGTCTTGTTTAATAGTTTTTTTCAATGTCGGGTAGAGGTTGACAAGAGCTTTTCTCTAGACGGAAAACATTCAGCTACATGTACATCAATTTGTCTACTAGCTGCCGCTGTGTCTTCATTCTCTATAGCGTCTCAACACTTCCTCTTTGTCCTTATCATTTGAAAGATTGACAATCACGGGTCTTAGATGTTCTTTTGATCTCAGCCGATTGGTTCTTTTAGCTTCTGTCCTCTCTGAATCTAAACCAAGTGCATCCCTTACATACACATTTATAACGATTTTAATGTATCGGCTCACTTCTGTTCGTGAATTTAAGACATTCCATAAAGCACTAGATTCTCTCAAGGTAATACGCCTCTTGTTGCTCACGCGTTTGTTCGCTCGCTCGAAATCGTGTACCCGATTCATTAATATGTTCCGTCAGGTTTTCAATTATCTTGCATAGGACTATATTCTGATTTATCAGCAATTATATTTTTATATTTAGCTCATCAAGGGAATATATATATATATATATATATATATATATATATATATATATATATATATATATATATATATATATATCTTTCATTAAGTTTCCTTGATTCATGTCTGATCTCTAGCATTAGATTTACCAAGCTTGACTCCGTTCTTCTGTAGTCTCTATCACGGTATCATCATTCGTATCTTCCCTTTCTGTCATACTGTTTGTTGAGATCCTGAGTTTTTTTTTGTTGTTAATACAGACACATAAGCCCGAATGGACTTTTCAGATTAGGGTTTAGAGACTTGTTTGGCTTGATGCAACATCTAACCCTACACTGTTCCAAACCAATACCCGTCATAAAATAAAACATATGGCAAACAGTATAATTCAGTTACGTGTAGTGTGAGCCGAAAGCCGCTTCTACACGGGTTGTTACATTCTCTAATCTTCCTTGTTCACACTTTCTTTCTAATTATAGTCACTTTTTCAAACATTCATCGTAATGTAATGTCTATGCATATTTGATATACAATTTTTAATATGACAACTACGAAAACTCACCCATGTGTTATTTGTAAAAATATAAAATTTGGGAATTCTTCTCAGAACAATTATCGTGACTGTCACCTTGTGTGTACCGAAAGCCCATCCACTTTTGGAATACTTATGATTCCTGTCGAATCCATTTATTTTGACAACTAACTTGACCACTTATAGGTGCGATAATATAATGATCCTACATGTGTGTGTGTGTGTGTGTGTGTGTGTGTGTGTGTGTGTGAGAAAACATTTCTGCAATTGTCGTGATAGAAGCACAATTAAATGATTAAGTTAAAATGTAACACATATATATAATTTAAATTAACCTTGAATTATATTAAGCGGATCTGATGTCACATAGGAAACAGATAATGTTAGTGAAGAGACAGTGAACACAAATATAGTTTGAAACATATGACAGGTGATATCATTCATTATATCACCGATATTGACGAAGCGCCGAGTGTTGATGAAATTGATAGATTTATAAATAATTTCGTTGTCTACGATGATGTTATGCTAGATTAACAATCAAATCCGGCAAGAATATTTTCTCGAAGCAGTCATACAAATGATATAAATTTATATAACTCAGCGATACACGCAGATACCTAAAGTGGTCAGTTATATTTTAGCCTTATTTAATGGAGTTGATACACATACACTTTAAAATATTCATCAGACTTTATGTTTAAGAAATATGGATTTAAATATGTTTAGAAACGTCTCGTCACGTGCGCAACCTATGACACACGGATTTATAACAAATAAACTAAATTGATCATAGTTTGCGATATCGTGTAAGCCTTAATATAATCGTCGGTTAGGAAATTGAAGCTAGACTGATATAATAATGATTTATTCACAGTAATGAAACGTACAAAAGGTAAACCAAACCACACACATACAAATTTAAAAAAGAAGATAAAATAACAAAATAGACTAACCCAATTAAAGAAACTCTTTGTTAGTTAGAGGCTTTGTTTTCGAGTTATTGACATTATATTTTTCATTTGCATAGGAAGCTTTTGTTTAAGCAAATGACGTTCCAGCCAAAGGTATGTTAACCCTTTCTGCTGCTTCATTATATGGTTACATAACGTTGTAGAATGATCCTGACGTTTACAAAACTATAACATGGATTATGTATAATTCGCTTAGGAAACTCCAACATTTCCACCAAAATAAACACATTTACTTCTTCTATGAATAACGAATTCTGATTTACTTCTTCTATGAATAACGAATTCTGATAATAAGCCCATATAAATAGAAACAAATGTCAAGCAGAAATAAACTGAGTTTTGGACAAGGCCAAGTCCAACATACAATGTTAGAAAAATCTAAATAACAAACAAATAAAATAAAATATACATATATAGAATATGAATACTAAATGAAGCTATCAACATATGTAAATACTAAATATATATATAAACACGCGAATACTAAAAGAATATATCAACTATATGAGCAATACCGTTAAATGTAAACTAATATAATTGGCTTCATAAATGTATTGTTGATCACCAAACATGAATACTGTTTGCATGTATGATCAATGTTTTGTAGGTCAACAAGAATTATATGCTCGAGGCAAATCTCTCTCTCTCTCTCTCTCTCTCTCTCTCTCTCTCTCTCTATATATATATATATATATATATATATATATATATATATATATATATATATATATATATATATATATATATATATATATATGAATTCATGTTTCTGATGTAGGTACTTTTACATGTGCCAGAGGTCATTTTGCATAACCAGGCGTAGGACTCCTTTAAAGATCTTAATAATCTTAGCTATGACACCTCTGCGTTTTCAGCACAATCACCTGTAATTTGGGTCAGAACGCTGCGTATTCCTTTCTGAGTTTGTCGCCGAATTCGTTTTTAATTTCCCCAAGACTTCCTGTTTCTTGTTGACGTTAATAAAAACTGGATGGTCCTCTGAGTAATCGCTGGTTTCAAACATGCACTCAAGCTATGCCTCACCCATGTCCGCATTTACCTCAATAACTATAATATGCTACGGGGAGGGGGGAGCCGAGTGGAGGAGTGGTCTAAAGTGCTGTCTGTTACGGATCACTGACATCTCACCTCTATCTGCGTGGGTTCGAGTCTCGGATTCGGCCAATGTGGGTATGTGATAAAGCTTGCCAGTAGCTTTTCATGGGTCGGTGGTTCTTTCCGGGGTTTTCCAGGTTCTTACTCCACCATTAATACTGGCCGCCATGTGTAGCCTATATTGTGCTGAAAAATGGCGTTAAACCGTAACAAAAAATATAATACGCTACAGAAACTAATCACAATCAGTGTAGAATATCTTGACGCAGTCACCCTAACGATGTTTAAAATTGTCATAGAAGAACTTGTAGATGAACAAATTCTGTAAACACAGCGCAGTGCACCAAATGGGTTTTGCTTACTTTTTCCGCAATTTAATGTTGAGTAAGACGTCATACCATGCACAACTCAAACCTGTGCAATTTCTCTTAGTCACTGTCAAGGCCGACATGAATTTGGTTCGAAAGATTCTCATTCATTTTCCCGAACACGGCAAGTTCATAAATTTGAAAAAGTCTTTCTTGAATTCGCTCGCGGCGGCCATTCTCTGAACTCTGTACATCTGATAGTACCGTACCTTACACACGCGCTGAACCTTAAACATGCATATACAACGTCAGATTTCGTATGTGAATGACAAAGTTGAGTTTCTTTCTCAGATTTGGAAGCAACATTTTGCATTTGGTAAACATAGGCATGGAAACCTCAAAGATCGCATGCTTGTACGGTGACATCCTTTTGATAATAATAACAGCGCTTTTGGGGCTCTGCCATTAACGGAAAGAGAAGTATGCGTGTGATCGAACTTTGGCACATTCTTGGCAGTAGCCTTGAATAATTCAAAGACCACATACAATTCGTAGTAATCGAGATTTTAACCAAAAACTGAAGAGAAGTTGATGTTACCGTGCGCGTAGTCGTCGGCAGAAACAGCAATGCGGACAGTGACGAATAGAAGGCATCAATCGGTGGAACAGAGGTTTAGAAAACATCTTCATGTCGCCCATATACTCGCATATTGGGCTTACCCACCAGTAATGGATACTGGTGAGCATACCAAACCTTTCAACGTCAGAGCAACCAGATCGATTAGTGAGTGTAAGGTAATCATTGCCACTTCAAGATTGATTACAGGAGAGGAGGATCAATTTCAACGTGACCTCAAGCAATTTACACTTCAACCGGGTCCTTGCCGCGGCACAACATTGGCGGCTCAAATGCGTCGGATACCAGTGGAACAAAACCTGCCTGTAACATATTCTGCAACATTATTATTATTAGACGGAACCATAAAGACAGTTTCTGGCTGCAGCGTATCAAAGGGAATATTCAAGCATTCAATGTTCGCGTGGAGGACATTCTTGGCCTTCAACTTCCTATGTATCGCGATGAATGTTGAAATGTTTTTGCCGTATTCCAGCATACTAGTCCGCTAAAACTTTCGTTGACACAATACAATTCGTGGTCGTGAAGCAACTGTAACGTGATAAATACATGCAACCTTTGTCAACTCGCGCTTGCTGTTCCCGTTCACCATCCAGGAAATATTTTGTTCCAGTCTTAATGGTATCATGAAGGCGAACAAAGAATACTCATCACCAAAAACAGATCAACATTAGTCCGCTGAAGCCATGCCGGCGGATATATTAATCGGCTGTAGTCCACTCCATCAAAAATTGATTCATATCAGGGTTGGGTCGACATACATAGCAAAGTCATGACATTGTACTGAGAGTTATATATTACGAAACTCACTGTCATCCAGGTGATATCAGTGTTTCCGACACACCTGATGTCGTCGTTATTTGTTCTTTTTAAAAGCAGACGGTGGTTTGGAATATAACTCGTCCCGTGGAAGTAAAGGGCATTACAATGACACCTTAACTTGTACTACTGTGCATCTAGAAAGAGACCTTCTTAAACTGGGTGTAATTTCGTTTAACTTCGCGAGGAATGATAGAGAACCTTTGTCAGTTTCTTCATTGATAGTCTCGGTGTGTTCACGGTTGAATATCACTCACTGCAATTGTAATATCAAGTTAGACTGGTTCTTGCTTAATCAAATGCGATTGTGAAATGGTTGGATGAATGGGAGATCACTCGTGGTTGACTGAAGGCAGAAGTTTTCACATATTATATCAAGTTAAAGTATCCTCATGGATATAGTGGCTGTAGAAAGAAGTGACACAAGTTATAACGAAGTGACACAAATTATAACGAAGTGACACAAATTATAACGAAGTGACACAAATAAGCTTACCATATTTTGGAAAATTGTTAACAGAATTAATAAAGTAATGCTGGATATATACAATGCTTTCACAATAAATATTAAAAGATCCCTGTCTTCATTTTTCTTAAACCAACCTATACTAAAGCACTTATAGAACTCAGGGTTAAACAAACACTTAAACCAACCTATACCAAAGCACTCATAGAACTCAGCCAAATAGAGAAGATACAACAATATTCTATGCTAGAGACCAAGCTGATACTTTACAGACATACATCAAAATAAGAGAAACGATGAGTGATAAACTAAAAGATGAATATAATTATCATCATGTCATGTCAGAGTTGGCAATACAAGATTGCTTATAAACTAAATTGTGACATCGATAAAATTACAAAATTAATTTTAAACTGAATTTAGATATCGATTGGCAACAGGATACAGTTTTTAAACTAAATTTTAATGTCGAAAGACAATGCAAGATAATTTTCAAACTGAAATGTGAAATAGATATAATTTTTTAAAAACAAAATGAATGGTTACATCGATATACAAAGTAAAATTATTTTAAAACCGAATTTTGTGACATTGATTGACTAATACGTCATTATTTTAAACCTAATTTTGTGACATTCATAGACTAGTACGTCATTATTTTAAAACTGAATTGTGACATTGATAGACTAATACGTCATTATTTTAAAACTGAATTTTGTGACATTGATAGACATACGTCATTATTTAAAACTTAATTGTGACATTGATAGTCTAATACATCATTACTTTAAAACTGAATTGTGACATTGATAGACGAATACGACATTATTTTTAGAAAAATATTGTGACATTGATAGACAAAGTTACGTTATTATTTTAAAACTGAAGTGTGACATTGATAGACTAATACGTCATTATTTTAAAACTGAATTGTGACATTGATAGACTAATACGTCATTATTTTAATCCGAATTTGTAACATTCATAGACTAATACGTCATTATTTTAAAACTGAATTGTGACATTGATAGACTAATACGTCATTATTTTAAAACTGAATTGTAACATCAATAGACAATCTAACGTAATTGTTAAGTTGAATTGTAACATCGATAGACAATACATCATTTTTTAAAAATAGGATTGTGACATCGATACAGCACGAAACGGAGATTCTCTACTTGGGAAACTTTTAATGATCATCAATGATTCAAAAAATGTCTTGGTTAATCTTCTTCGCATGTTAATAGCAGTTGATGATACTGACGTCATTGTATTTGATAAAACATACAGAAAATAAATTAGACAATAGAGTATGTGTTTGTTTGCTCTCCGTTACGGATCACTGCCATCTCGCCTCTGTCTGCGTGGTTTTCCAGTCTCAAATTATGCCAATGCGGGTATTTGAAAAAGCTTGCAAGTAGCTTCTCGTGGGTCGGTGGTTCTTTCTGGGAATTTTCCCGGGTTCTTCTTCCACCATTAATACTGGCCGCCATGTATAGCCTATCGTGTGCTGAAAAATGGCGCTAAACCCTACAACAACATGTGTTTGTTTGAAATTCTAAGTGCCAGAGCACCAGGATATGCAACCTGCTAAAATGGATTTAACGTATAAATACAAACAATCTGAGGAGATTGTATACATACAGACAAACATACATACATATATACATACATACATACATCAACCGATTCGTAATAGGAACAAGGAAGATATCAAGTCAATACAATGGGTGGATACATGGGTCACGATATCACGTCTAATAACATAATTAGGAAATTTAAGTTCGAGGGGTATGTTATGTATTTCAACTTTAAAAGGACGTAATGAAAAGAGGGAAAATGATGTCGCTAAAATCACGTTTTTGTTAGTGATTATCAATCGAGAATGTGACAAAATGACATTATGGAGAGAATATGGTTTCTCAAATATGGTATCTCATTTGGTTTTATGCATACATTTGTATACGTACATGCATTTCAACATACATATATACGGTATATTAATCATTTGTACTTTGAAATAGGCCGATACAAACGTCAATACAATATTTGTAGATATATGCGTCACGATTGTTTGCATATATATCAGATCATCATTTGAGGTGTGTACGTTGTACATAGATGGTGATTGTAACTGTAGAAAATGGAACATACAAACGTGATATTGCTTACGTTTTTGCTGGTAAGTGAAAATACCTGGCGGAATGATATATCTATATCAACTGGATTTATGATTTCGATACTTTTTCATAATAGAAACTTATTAGCATGTTATTCCTCATATTAAAATCATTTTACGTGTCTTTTTTCAAGTTTATTTGTCAGGATATTGATTTAGATTTTTGTTTATTTCTTCTTTCGGATTTAAAAGTGTGTGTGTTGACAAGCTTGCAGTCTATTTTGCTAACAGACGCATAGGCTCTACGGAAATTTTGATAGTCGCGAAATTTGCAATGGACACTAGTCAATACCTAATTTTGATCGCTCCTAAAGCTTTAATTTGCAGCTGATAGTAGCCAATCAAATACGGTATCCCATATATGGTAACACCGTGCTCCATTACCTCAGACAACAATGGTTAACGACATCGACGAATATAAGGAGCGATTAGAAACATTCTTGGCATTGGCGGCTCAAATGCGTCGGATACCAATGGAGCAAAACCTGCCTGTAACATATTCTAACATTCTTATTATTGGACGGAACCATAAAGACGGTTTCTGGCTGCAGCGTAGAAAGGGGAATATTCAAGGATTCAGTGTTCGCGTGGATGAATTCTTGACCTTCAACTTCCTATGTATCGCGATGAATGTTGAAATGTTCTTGTCGTATTCCAGCATACTAGTCCGCTAAGACTTTCGTTGACACAATACAATTCGTAGTCGTGAAGCAACTGTAACGTGATGAATACATGCATCCTTTGTCAACTCCCGTTCACCATCCAGGAAATATTTTGTTCCACTCTTAATGGTATCATGAAGGCGAACAAAGAATACTCATCACCAAAAACAGATCAACATGAGTCCGCTGAAGCCATACTGGTGGATATATCAATCGGTTGTAGTCCACTCCATCAAAAATTGATTAACGGCAATGTCAGGGTTGGATGGACAGACATAGCAAGGTCAACACATTGTACTGAGAGTTCTATATTATGAAACTCACTGTCATCCAAGTGATATCAGTATTTACGACACACCTGATGTCGTCGTTATTTGTTCTTTTTAAAAACAGACGGTGGTTTGGAATAAAACTCGTCCCGTGGAAATAAAGAGCATTACGATGACACCTTAACTTGTACTACTGTGCATCTAGAAAGAGACCTTCTTAAACTGGGCGTATTTTCGTTTAACTTCGCGAGGAATGATAGAGAGGCTTTGTCAGTTTCTTCATTGATGGTCTCGGTGTGTTCACGGTTGAATATCACTCACTGCAATTGTAATATCAATTTAGACTGGTTCTTGCTTAATCAATGGTGATTGTGAAATGGTTGGATGAATGGGAGATCACTCGTGGTTGACTGAAAGTCAGAAGTTTTCACATAATATATCAAGTTAAAGTATCTTCTGGATATAATAACTATGGAAAGAAGTGACATAATTATAACGAAGTGACATAAATTATAACGAAGTGACACAAATTATAACGAAGTGACACAAATTATAACGAAGTGACACAAATAAGCTTACCATATTTTGGAAAATTATTAACAGATTTAATAAAGTAATGCTGGATATATACAATGCTTTCACAATAATAATTAAAATATCCCTTTCTTCATTTTTCTTAAACCAACCTATACTAAAGCAGTTATAGAACTCAGCTAAATAGAGAAGATACAACAATATTCTATGCTAGAGACCAAACTGATACTTTATAGAACTCAGCTAAATAGAGAAGATATAAGAATACTCTATGCTAGAGACCAAGCTGTTACATTACAGACATACATCAAAATAAGAGATACCATGAGTGATAAACTAAAAGATGATTATCACGTATCATCATGTCATGTCAGAGTTGGCAATACAAGATTACTTATAAACTAAATTGTGACAACGATAACCAACACAAAATTAATTTTAAACTGAATTTAGATATCGATTGGCAACAGGATACTGTTTTCAAACTAAATTTGAATGTCGAAAGACAACGCAAGATAATTTTTAAACTGAAATGTGAAATCGATAGACATTATATTTTTTTTAAAAAAATGAATGGTTACATCAATATACAAAAGTAAACTTATTTTAAAACCGAATTTTGTGACATTGATAGACTAATACGTCATTATTTTAAACCTAATTTTTTGACATTGATGGACTAATATGTCATTATTTTAAACCTAATTTTTTGACATTGATAGACTAATACGTTATTATTTTAAAACTGAATTGTGACATTGATAGAATAAAACGTCATTATTTTAAAACTGAATTGTGACATAGATAGACTAATACGTCATTAATTTAAAACTGAATTGTGACATTGATAGACTAATACGTCATTATTTTAATCCGAATTTTGTGACATTGATAGACTAATACGTCATAATGTTAAAACTGAATTGTGACATTGATAGACTAATACGTCATAATGTTAAAACTGAATTGTGACATTGATAGACTAATACGTCATTATTTTAAACCGAATTTTGTGACATTGATAGACTAATACGTCATTATTTTAAACCGAATTTTGTGACATTGATAGACTAATACGTCATAATGTTAAAACTGAATTGTGACATTGATAGACTAATACGTCATAATGTTAAAACTGAATTGTGACATCGATAGACTAATACGTCATTATTTTAAACCGAATTTTGTGACATTGATAGACTAATACGTCATTATTTTAAACCGAATTTTGTGACATTGATAGACTAATACGTCATTATTTTAAACCGAATTTTGTGACATTGATAGACTAATACGTCATTATTTTAAAACTTAATTGTGACATTGATAGACCAATACATCATTACTTTAAAACTGAATTGTGACATTGATAGACAAAATTACGTTATTATTTTAAAACTGAATTGTGACATCAATAGACAATCTAACATAATTGTTAAGTTGAATTGTAACATCGATAGACAATACATCATTTTTTAAAAATAGGATTGTGACATCAATACAGCACGAAAGGGAGGTACTCAACTTGGGAAACTTTTAATGTCATCAATGATTCATAAAATGTCTTGGTTAGTCTTCTGCGCATGTTAATAGCAGTTGATAATACTGACGTCATTGTATTTGATAAAACATACAGAAAATAAATTAGACAATACAGTATGTGATTGTTTGCTCTCCGTTACGGATCACTGCCATCTCGCCTCTGTCTGCTTGGGTTCGAGTCTCAAATTATGTCAATGCGGATATTTGAAAAAGCTTGCAAGTAGCTTCTCGTGGGTCGGTGGTTCTTTCTGGGGATTTTCCCGGCTTCTTCTTCCACCATTAATATTGGCCGCCATGTATAGCCTATCGTGTGCTGAAAAATGGCGTTAAACCCTATAACAACATGTGTTTGTTTGAAATTCTAAGTGTCAGAGCATCAGGATATGCAACCTGCTAAAATGGACTTAACGTATAAATACAAACAATCTGAGGAGATAGCATACATACAGACAAACATACATACATACATACATACATACATACATACATACATACATACATACATACATACATACATACATACATACATACATACATAAACCGATTCGTAATAGGAACAAGGAAGATATCAATGTGTATACAATGGGTGGATACATGGGTCACGATATCACGTTTAATAACATAAATTTACGAAATTTATGTTCGAGGGGTATGTCATGTATTTCGACTGCAAAAGGACGTAATGAAAAGAGGGAAAATGATGTCGCTAAAATCACGTTTCTGTTGGTGATTATCAATCGAGAATATGACAAAATGACATTATGGAGAGAATTTGGTTTCTCAAATATGGTATCTCATATTTGGTTTTATGCATACATTTGTATACGTACATGCATATATACATACATATTTATACGGTGTATTAATCATTTGTACTTTGAAATAGGCCGATACAAACGTCAATAAAATATTTGTAGATATATGCGTCACGATTGTTTGCATATATATATCAGATCATCATTTGAGGTGTGTACATTGTACATAGATGGTGATTTTAACTGTAGAGAATGGAACATACAAACGTGATATTGCTTACGTTTTTGCTGGTAAGTGAAAATACCTGGCAGAATGATATATCTATATCAACTGGTTTTATGATTTCGATATTTTTTCATAATGGAAAATTTATTAGCTTGTTATTCCTCATATTAAAATCATTTTACGTGTCTTTTTTCAAGTTCAATATCAAATTTTAAATTTTAAAATCTATTTTATTGCCCTATTCATATAAAGCCAGGGAAAAAAATAATACCTAGGATGATATTTATTCTTTATATATCTTTTATATGCCTACATTACATTACATAGAATATAAAAATTGTTAAAGAAAAATTCATGCTAAACATATTTCGATTGAAATCTTTATATATATATATATATATATATATATATATATATATATATATATATATATATATATATATATATATATATATATATATATATATATATATGTATATATATATATATATATATATATATATATATATATATATATATATATATATATATATATATATATATATATATATATATATATATATATATATATATATATATATATATATTCCCATCCTGTGACAATGCGACGAACAAGAGTATTGATAAGGCGATACAAATGTTGCGAAATTTTACAATAATTTTAGTATAGCAATATTTGCAAATGTATATTAAAAGTGTAGTGCATAATATTGTGTAGATTGTAAAATTCCTGAATAACAATGACGAGTTTTTTTTTTTTTTTGTTTATGTTAACACGTTTATTGAGCCGATTGATAGTGTGAACACTGCAAGAATGGGGATTGTAATATAAACATGACGTAACGACCCAATAGACTTCAGAGCGAAAAATCATTTTTTTTTAAAAAAATGCGATTGCGAGTTTATTTGTCAGGATATTGATTTAGATTTTTGTTTATTTCTTGTTTTCGGATTTAAAGTGTGTGTATTGACAAGCTTGCAGTCTATTTTGCTAACAGACGCATAGGCTCTACGGAAATTTCGATAGTCGCGGAATTTGCAATGGACACTAGTCCATACGTAATTTTGATCGCTCTTAAAGCTTTAATTGGCAGCTGATAATAGCCAATCAAATATGTTATCCCATACATGGCAACACCGTGCTCCATTACCTCAGACAACAATGGTTAACGACATCGACGAATGTAAGGAGCGATTAGAAACATGTGTCAAGTTTGTTCCTTTACCAAAGCGGAAAACAAACTTTCTGAAAATGCCCGAGATGGATTAAACTATACGATAAGCCTCATGAATAAATAAAACCATTAAGAACTAATTCAAATAAATACGTTTATACAAAATAAATGCTGGTTATCTTTACCTGCAATTTTTAAATCACTCTGATTAAAAAGAGATCCCCAATGTTATACATGAAGATCTGACAGCGACCGCTTAGATATCATGTTCTTGTAAAGTATATTATTACCATAATCGCTAAGTCTTATACCTTCACGTTTGTAGACTTAGCGGTGTGGATGAAGAGCATAAATGTGTACCGAGCGATCTGATTTACATTCCGATTTTTGAAAGCTGAATTTCCATTGGCTAATTCAATGGTCACCAGATGTCGTCGTCCTATGTTAACTCAGGACAGCCTGAGATCTGATTTTGATCAGGTCAAAAGTTGGAATGGTCGGAGGTGGGGAGTTCCAAAATTTCAAAGGATCCTGATTTTCTTCGAAAAAGCACCAAAGCAAACATCTGGGTGTATATTTTCTTCAAGTATGCGTATTACCCAATAAACGAATAAAAGAAGGTCAACTTTACAGTGGTAAGTGAGTGTACTCTAGTATGCGTGCACCTTATTTGTTGTTTCTTTCAGCGGCGGGGTGTGAGGGGGGGGGACGAGAGGGCAGACACCCTGGAAACATCCAACGCCGATCTTGCCTTGACATTCGTTTGTAGAACACGATTATAACACGATGATAACCAAACAAAACACCTATGGAGAATCTATTGTTCCAGTTATACTTTACGTCTGAAATTAATTGAAAATAAAGTTTCTAATTCACATTTATTGCAAAATTTTTGAACAATATCTGGCCAACATATCAATTTCCACATCCTCTTCCTCCTCATCCTTGTCTCCCCCAAAAAATAAATTAACATTACTTAAATATGTATACTTATTTACTTGTTATTGAATGTATACCCTTGTTTGACGCCCCTAGAAATATGCACAGTATGTCAACAAATCACTGATATTTGAGTGTCCAGATGTGTACGACTCCTCTTTATTCCCATGTACCCAGGAATATTTGTATATATTTAACAATGCGTTGCGTTATCGCTAAACGTATCTATGATATTAATACCTTTGTGGATCTTTTGCAGACGTTAATGTGATATTGTTCTAATCCCAAACACTGTTTAGATCGTGAATGGATCGTTTGTTGAAATGATTTATTCCTGTTGTCTGTTTCTCAAGGATAAATCGACATATCTCTAAAACCTCGGGAGAAAAATTCGGAGGAATATTGGCTATTTGTGCTTTAAGTTATACGAGCACGCCATATTTTAAACTTTCATGTCTAGGTCGCAACATAATAAGTTATCTCCCAAACGTGGGCGGAGCTCCATACGTTATCAGGTCAGTTTCTCCATCGTTTTCAGGCAGGGGCATGATTGTGATGACAGTTAAAACAGCTACTCAAACAAATTTATTAACATGTGCAATCAAGAGTTTTTCTTAAACATTTGAACCGTTTGTTGCTGCGTGTAACAGGTATACGATACAGTTTAGGTGAAACAGAATATCTGATAGCAACAGAGAGAGAGAGAGAGAGAGAGAGAGAGAGAGAGAGAGAGAGAGAGAGAGAGGAAATGGAATAGGCATAAATGTGAAAATATTGGTCTGGGTAACATATATAAGTGCGGATATAGTTTGTAAATATAAAATGAAAGTAGTTCTGAAAGACTTAACCCGATTGGTGGCGATAAAATGTAGTGTCATTTATGTTTCACTTTTATCAGTTATTTTTCTGTTTTTTTGAACCAAGAAATATAGTTTTATTCACAGTTGTTTATGAAATCATGCATACTTTGTGATATGGTCTCTCCACCTTTGCATTAGATGGAGAGGGGTCCAGGTACGGGTAGATGTTAGTAACTTAAGAAAGTTTGAGAATTAACATATTTATCGTCTCAAATTGTTCCTCAACAATTCCATCAATACGCCCCAGTCACATTTGTATCCTGATTGGCAACGAATATTACAAATCAATTTACTTCCCCAAATGAATAATTAGATCGTTTTAATTCTGAAAATTTCACATGAAGATATAATACAGTATATCCATAAATAATGATGTTACCACATTTTTAAAGTCTTTTCAACACAATTGGACAAGGTTATTGCTCCACTGAATGTGGCTTAAGGCTGGCAAGTTGACGGGAAAAGAGTTAGATAGCTGGGATAGTTGATTAGTGTCAAAAATCGGTTTTCACATTGTCGAATGCTTTAAAGTTGGAGAGTGTTTGGTACTTACAGTGTTTTGTACTTACAGAGTGTTTGGTACTTAGAGAGTGTTTCGTACTTACAGTGTTTTGTACTTAGAAAGTGTTTTGTACGTACAGTGTTTTGTACTTAGAGAGTGTTTAGTACTTACAGTGTTTTGTACGTACAGTGTTTTGTACTTAACAGAGTGTTTGGTACTTACAGTGTTTTGTACTTACAGAGTGTTTGGTACTTAGAGAGTGTCTTGTACTTAGAGAGTGTTTGGTACTTACAGTGTTTTGTACTTACAGAGTGTTTGGTACTTACAGTGTTTTGTACGTGCAGTGTTTTGTACTTAGAGAGTGTTTAGTACTTATAGTGTTTTGTACTTAGAGAGTGTTTGGTACTTACAGTGTTTTGTACTTACATAGTGTTTGGTATTTAGAGAGTGTTTTGTACTTACAGTGTTTTGTACTTTGAAACTGTTTTGTACGTACAGTGTTTTGTACTTAGTGAGTGTTTTGTACTTACAATGTTTTGTACGTACAGTGTTTTGTACTTAGAGAGTGTTTGGTACTTACAGCGTTTCGTACTTAGAGAGTGTTTGGTACTTAGAGAGTGTTTGGTACTTACAGTGTTTTGTACGTAGATAGTGTTTGGTACTTAGAGAGTGTTTGGTACTTAAAGTGTTTCGTACGTAGTGAGTGTTTGGTACTTACAGTGTTTTGTACTTAGAGAGTGTTTTGTACTTAGAGATTGTTTAGTACTTAGTGATTGTTTCCTACTTGCAGTGTTTTGTACTTACATTGTTTTGTACTGAGAGAGTGTTTGGTACTTACAGTGTTTTGTACTTAGAGAGTGTTTTGTACGTACATTGTTTTGTACTTAGAGAGTATTTGGTACTTACAGTGTTTTGTACTTAGAGAGTGTTTTGTACTTACATTGTTTTATACTAAGATAGTGTTTAGTACTTAGAGAGTGTTTAGTACTTAGAGATTGTTTAGTACGTAGAGAGTGTTTCCTACTTACAGTGTTTTGTACTTACAATGTTTTGTACTTGGAGAGTGTTTTGTACTTAGAGAGTGTTTAGTACTTACAGTGTTTTGTACTTACAATGTTTTGTACTTGGAGAGTGTTTTGTACTTAGAGAGTGTTTTGTACTTACAGTGTTTTGTAGTGAGAGAGTGTTTTGTACTTACAGTGTTTTGTACTTAGAGAGTGTTTTGTACTTACATTGTTTTATACTAAGATAGTGTTTAGTACTTAGAGAGTGTTTAGTACTTAGAGAGTGTTTAGTACTTAGAGATTGTTTAGTACTTAGAGAGTGTTTCCTACTTACAGTGTTTTGTACTTACAATGTTTTGTACTTGGAGAGTGTTTTGTACTTAGAGAGTGTTTAGTACTTACAGTGTTTTGTACTTACAATGTTTTGTACTTGGAGAGTGTTTTGTACTTAGAGAGTGTTTTGTACTTACAGTGTTTTGTAGTGAGAGAGTGTTTTGTACTTACAGTGTTTTGTACTCAGAGAGTGTTTTGTACCTATAGAGTGTTTGGTACTTAGGAAGTGTTTGGTACAGTGTTGTGTACTTACAGAGTGTTTTGTACTTACAGTGTTTTGTACATACATTGTTTTATACTTAGAAAGTCCTTGGTACTTACAGTGTTTTGTACGTACAGTGTTTTGTAGTTACATTGTTTTGTAGTTAGAGAGTGTTTAGTACTTAGAGAGTGTTTGGTACTTAGAGAAAGTGTTTGGTACTTACAGTGTGTTGTAGTTACAGTGTTTTGTACTTAGAAAGTGTTTGGTACTTATAGTGTTTTGTAGTTAAACTGTTTTGTACTTACAGTGTTTTATACTTAGAGAGTGTTTAGTACTTAGAGAGTGTTTGGTACTTAGAGAGTGTTTGGTACTTACAGAGTGTTTGGTACTTAGAGAGTGTTTGGTACTTACAGAGTGTTTTGTACTTACAGAGTGCAGTTCTGGTTGTAGGTAAAGCCAGCATCATTGCCCAGTATATAATTGTAACGAGAGAAAATTACACGAGTGTTCAGCCATGGCCATGTAAGTAACACATACATACATTTAAACGGACATATGCACTTTTAAAAATGGTTACGAAAGAAATAAAAGCTGTTGAATTTTAACAACTACAGTTTTATGTTACTGTTATATTTTTATGACATTTTTGCAATGTATAAGGTTTGTGTGTACAGACTGGATATTGCTAGCATCATGCAAGTAATATATGAGTATCATACACTTTTTTTAGTATTGTACTAAAGGAAATGAAAAGGCTAACTGTATGGTATACCGCTTACTTATCAAAGAAAAGATATAAATGTCTGGAAATAAAGATATGTAAAAGTCATTTTTCCATAAATACAGTGTACTCCAATTCTTGTTTTAAGTATTTTTTCTTGTCCTAATTACATTGTATGCTTACATGAAAATAAGGCCTATCTTGGGTTTAAAGAGTTTGAAAATACATCAATTATATCCAGGAATCGTCAGATTCTCCGTTCTACAAGAATATAATTACGTAAATGTGTCCAAGATAGATGCAACTTAAGGAAGCGAAGAACAAACTTTCTATAAAAATGTTAAGAATTATTTTCTTCACAATCTCGATAGATCAATATTGATCAAATATGAGTTACCTTGACATCATGTCCAGGCTAAATTGATTATATCCTGATTACCTTCCGTCACCATCAGTATATTCTGACCGCATATAAACTATTTTCAAAGTAAGTACAAATATTACGTTCTTAAGCATACTAAAACTAAAAAAAGTCTTAGTTTTACCTGTACTGACATATAGCGAGAAACAAGTACAATTGTTTCAAGCGATTTTTCGGTCAACAATCTTGAAACGCTTTGTTGGACATTTATGAAATATTTTAATATAAATTATAGTTGATTTCCCGAGCAGGATAGACGTTCTCAGAAAACACGGTTTAGATTTACATGAAAGCCTAACATATATGTTTCTTCATTAACTCATTGTTTTCACATTCTTATTTTGCAAAATAACTATTTTCTAGCTGCAAGATATCAAAAGTCAATCTTTGAAATTTATGAGTTTTCAACTCGGTTTTTTTTAAAATTTGAGTATAAACGCACGATTGTGTATCTGTTGGATGCTGTGTTATATAGCAAATACTTTTTTTCTCCACAGCAAAACAGCACAGTGCGGTATAGTTTCTATAGCATGACATTTGTGCTTATAAAAAAGAGGATTATATTTTAGAGTTGTGAATATTTCTGTATTGAAGAAATGTTGTGCAATATTCAAGTCATTGACTTCCAATATATCTTAAGGAATTCACATAAATTTGTAACGTGCGTGTGTGTGTGTGTGTGATTTGGATTTTAAAAATAGCGTTAACAATGTTTCAGTCATGTCGCCACGATGTCCGCAGTGTGGCAGTTTATAGTGATGTCTAGCACTGGGGCATCATGCCGCAGACATATAACATGATGTCCCACCCAGTCACATTATCCTGACACCAGGCCGACCAGTCATAACACAAACCTCTTAATGCTGAGCGCATAGCGAGGCAGCTGCTAGTACCGTTTTTATAAGCTTTTGGTGTGACTCGGCCTGGGATCGAACCCACGACTTTACGCATCCGAGGCGGACTCTCTAACCACTACGCCAACGGAATTATCGAACATGCACGTAAAAACGCACAAGCATTTATTCCAGCAACATATACAAAAACTCTTAGGGATGCTTTTAACCATGGCGAAGAGGTATTCATTCACCGATGCATCAACCAACGAATAGTTTACACCAACATTGGTAGTGCTGAGCCAGAAACGAATTCAACTGTTATTTGACAAGAACGCACTTTTTCACATACCAAGTGTTCGGCAAGTACGATCTTTAGAGGTCAAATGTTCTGGCGCAATCGTTGTGCTTTTGAATGAGAGGAGTTAAAGACCACCAGAACGCACAATACCTGAAGATGTAAGTATTGCACAGGAGAATGATTTTATAACTGTATGACAATTATACCAATAAAAAATAATATTTATTAGATGTGCGTCTAAATATTGATGAGAAGGACAAGGTCTGCCAACAAGATATTTAAAAAAATACATACTTTTGTTAACAAAAAAACCATGACAGGCACTCAGTATTATCGATGTGATATAAATAATAGAACAACAGCTGAGAACTGAAATTACCAAGAGAACTGCGCTGATAAAAATTAAAAAACGCGCATGTTAATCTATTTGCCATCTGTCTGGTGCGGCAACTGTTGGTCTTGGTGTGACTGAAAGCACGACCATATCAACCATCGTAGGTATATAGAACGGTATTATTGTTGGATCTATGTGGATGGTAACCAGAGTTCTTGTTGGCGCTAATACATTCGCAAAAAACACTTACTTTTGCACTACTCCAAGATAACAGATACATGCTAGAGTGTATTCTTTGTTGAATTCAGCGCTACTTAAGTGCGTGTAGAAAATGCACACGAATATGCACCTTCTTAAACCAGGGGCGTGCACATGACAATGTTTTACTTAGCCGAGATAAACAAATTCTAAGAATTAGAGGACGAGTAGCTTTAAAGAGATCCAAGACTTGAAACTGTTCTCCAATCCTCGTATCTTAATTTAACCAGTACTTTTATATGGAAACAATGTCTCGCACTCTGAATCTAAACATGTGTTTCCGGATATTTTGTTGCTATTGTTGTTGTTGTTGTTATCATTTGTTTATATAGACGCCATCACCGTACAGCTGCAATCTGGATTAGACGGAGCAATTCGGTTTTACAGCAATTCCAGGGAGATATATTCATGTGGTGTCACGGAAGCGGACGGTAGAGTCATATGCAGAATGCTAGGAATGCCATATGGTCCAGCGTAAGTTAACACTTTACAGTTAATCAGGGTATATTTTTAATGACCGCTTTGAGCTCAGGATGCAATGTTCTATCAGCTCTTTCAAAAATGAAATGATGATTATTCTTACTATTACGTTAAAATAGATATACATGCATGTACAAAAAAGTCTTTCATCTGATCATGTATTGATGCTATATATGAATTATGTTGTTAAAAAAAGGCAACAATTTATTACTATTACTGTTAGGATTTAATGATTTACATTGATTTTCTACGAGAGTCCGTTATTTAGCATTGAGTCCATTATTTAGCATTGACCCGTTCTGTACTTTGTTTCAATGGATATTATTTTAATAATTTTAACTACCCATGCAAAAATGTTCTCAACCTTTCCTCGGTTTCTAAACAACATCAATTGGACCGGAAATGGTATGTTCCATAACTTGTATTGATTTTTACTCTCCATCCCCCTCTATATCATTGTCTTGTTCACCTTTACACTCCACGTCAGCATCATCTTGTGAAAGATAAAATTACACATGGTAGGCTGTTTTGGTAGTGATATAATTGTATAACTGATAAAGTATATATTTTTTGGGAAAATTCCTATTTCGAATTTATTAAAATCCGAATACCATTAAATTTAACTGTATTATAATAATTTTGCAATTAACCATAGTAGGTGTCTTAACTTTGGTGTTTAACTGTACAGTTTATTAGCATGATAACAGTTGCACTTGCAATCAATATTACCCATAAATACCTTCTGTATGTTAAACCCTCATTGATTAGGTCTATTTTATTTAGGTCTCCTCGGATATATTCGACATATATATACAAATATGGAGATTCATTCAGAACCTCTCTTCATTGCCGTGGCGACGAGACAGACATCCGTTATTGTAGCCCTCCATATCCATCGTATGATGCATGTAACGAACCAGGACTGGACTGCCGTAATGAATCATTTTATTCATTCTATTTTTGTGTATAACTGCATACCTTTAATCCCAACAATCAACTCCATTGTATATCACTGTGTTAAATGCACAGACTAAACGTGCAGTATGCATATGAAGCACTCTGATTTAGTCATCTAAACCTGGCAGAAAACATTGCATAGGAACGATTTACAACAATCAAGGAGTTAGGTAATTTCCCGTCCATTACCTTCAAGTTTCTTGATAGTATATGGTCAGCTGGAGTAACTTGTATGTTCTTGATGGTATGTGAGCAACTGTGCTAACTTGTATGTTCTTTGCGTTTGTATCGAAAACGTGCTTTATGCATGGTTCTTTTGAAGATAAAACGTGTCTTAAACCTTTTTTCCCGGAGTTTCAGACGGAACATACAGGCTTATGCGAATTTTTAATCTTATGCGAGATCAGCTGATAACTTGAAATGTTTAATGTTCTCTATATTAGTATTTAAATATTTCGTACACTATCTTAAAGGATATCTTTCATTTTAATTTCATAACTCAAACTTAATGTGAAAATCATTTCGATGAGTTAAAGAAAGTGATGAGGTTTGGTGCTATTGACTTTTACATGTAATGAAGGTCTTACAAAAGTGTTTTGTCATTGCTTATTTTAGCCTCATTTTTGGTAGCGTTAAAACACTTTGACAAACTTTCCTGATGATTTCATGGAATCTTGAATGTTAAATTGAACTTAAAAGACAGTTAAAAACTTGTGCTTTTTGGATGAATATTGATTCAAAACAACATTTAAACACTGAAAATATGGTTTTGGTTTATTTACTTATATCTGGACAATATATAATTGCGTTGTGGACTCATTTTGTATTCCTGTTTTGCAAGATTTTATAAACACATGCTCTGTTTGTCATAATTCAGTATGCAACATGGTAGGTGTACATCCTTCATATTTCGTTTTGAACAAATATCATCCATGTTATATCAATGTTATTATTATTATTATTATTATTATTATTATTATTATTATTATTATTTAGGTAGAATTGGTATTCAACGAAATCATAAAATAACCATACAAGTTGTCCCCAAACATTTTACATTACAAAAGTTTACCTTATTCGGCTCACTTTGATCCATGTTAAGAATTCAATTATAAATAATCAGTGATCTTAATCTGTTAACAAAGCAAAACAATTTTTCATTACTGATTGTCAGCTTACATTTGACTGGCAAACAGAGGACTGGCTCTTTGATCAATCAGCTTTAAAAAGTTTCACTTGAAAACATCTATTCAAATTTATGAAAACAAATATATGGATTAGTCAGTTACTCTACTTGCTGAGATAAAAAGTCATTCGGTTTATGTAAGATAAATAGGAATTGCAAAAGAAGTCACATATGGCTATTATTTGTTAGCTATGAACCAAAAATTTGCATTTTTCACCAGACACGTTTTAAATACTGAAAGGCCCCTCACCGCAATGAAAATGGTTTTAACTCCTGTCTCTTCCTCGATACGAATCTTTAGCCAAATAGACGAAGTTATACAGCTTAATCTGTCACACAAGCACTCAATTAATTACTGCGACCCTCCCCATTAACGATGAAACAACCTCACTTTCGAATTTGACATATTGGCATCTTTGAGATACACTGTCCACGTAGCTAGAATAATGAGGAAAAGCAAGAAAATAAATTTTCACACGTTGATTCACTACATACCCCTTCAGCAATAAAATGCCTTCCTCATAAAGGAAAATTAAGTTTGTAAAGAATGCGTGGTCACTGTATATAAGCTGCAGTGACCGCTAAGGCACGGATAAATCATTGTTTCGTTTGGAAAAATATCATTTCATTGAAGGCGGAAGGCATGTGAAACTTACAAACAGGGCAGTTGTAAAGGAAATCTGCCAGGAGGCAATTAGAAAATTCGAAAGCCCGTTGTGAACAGGTGACAGAGAATATCAGATCTCTGCAATATTTGGTCACCACTATATATATATATATATATATATATATATATATATATATATATATATATATATATATATATATATATATATATATATATTATCGGTTTATTAGATACTAATCTATTTCATGTTTTAGAGATATATAATAAGATTCTAAGCGTATCATTCCTTTCTATCCAATTGGCCTAAAATCGCATTCCCACTCTCATACTCTCACTGCGTTTGTTGTTAAAGAAGCAGAATAATCGATCAACAGAAAACCATAATGATGGACAAAAAACGAAAAAACAAAGCAAATCCGTGGTAAATCGTTCCAGGCCCTAACCACAACACCTCTCCTCTCCTATGTAAAAAATTTCCTTTGTCACATGGGAGATTGTCTCCAAACATATGAACGACAATAATATTGACAAGACAAACGAAAACCAACGGAAAAGGAAACGAGGGGTCTGGAGGATAAAATGAATCTATGACCGGTTGCAATATCAATAAGACATACTTAATACTTATATCGAATATAAATATAATTAAATGTTTGAATAATCTCCTGCTGATTCGTCCTTTTGCTTAGACCATATTCCCCAATCGTTTCAAACATTTCTCAATTATTTATGTATATTCCTCAATCGTTTCAATATATTCTACAATCGTTTTAGTATATTCCCCAATCGTGTCAGTATATTCCCCAATCGTTTCAGTATATTCCCCAATCGTGTCAGTATATTCACAATCGTGTTAGTATATTCCCCAATGGTGTCAGTATATTCCCAATCGTGTCAGTATATTCACAATCGTGTCAGTATATTCCCCAATCGTGTCAGTATATTCCCCAATCGTGTTAGTATATTCACAATCGTGTTAGTATATTCCCCAATCGTGTCAGTATATTCCCCAATCGTGTTAGTATATTTCCAATCGTGTCAATATATTCCTTGTAAAACTAACCATGCAGACTTTAAAGAGTTATTCTTTTTGTATTGAAAACAACGTCATGCTTAAAACATACCAGTCTTATAATTGGAATCAGTATGCATACAAACAGAAGCTCAATGAAAGAAAAGAAGCAATTTATCAATTTTAAAAGACGATTCTCAGTTGATACAACGCGTGCACAACAACATTTCGTGGTAGGTGAACACTGGGAAATGACGTGTAGAATATTCTTCCTGGGTCTTTACACATTTATATGTAGTTAAACTTGACTCTGTTTGAAATACAAGTATTTGAATGTGATATAAATAAAATACATGCATCTTATGCATGTTATATCTTTGACATACGAAGGTATAAATGTTGAATTAAAAGAAAACTCGACACGCCACGTTTCTTTTCAGTTAACTAATCTCTGCAGTTTTACATGTTTGTGAAATTGTTTTGGGGTTTAACTCCATTTTTCAGCGCAAGATGTTCTAAACATCGGGTAACGAGCCCTGTGAAGTAAATTGGCCATATACAAATAGATGTGACCTATGTTGTATTCCTATTTTCTCTGGGAATGACTGCCAAACATCGTATTGTAATAGTGAAAACAAAACGTTCTAGAAGGCGGGGTAAGAGAGCATTATCCACGATATCGGCCACTCAGAATGGATAATACTGTGCAAGAATTGCATGTGTTCATTCGAACCTATTAGATTCGCATTTTATATTTCATCAAGTTATATAACAAATATGAAACTGCACATATGTAAAGTGTACAGGCTATATGATTATGTGTCATATTAAATAACAGGTACTCATGCCAGACTAGTTGGGGTTGGTGGTAACCCTGTCCGAAGTGGTATTCTGGAGGTTCTTGTCAACGGAACGTGGGGCACCATCTGTGATGATAATTTTGACAGTCAAGATGCTGAAGTATTCTGCCGAATGCTCGGTTTTAGTCAGTGAGTTTATTTCCTTTCTTTCTGTATTTTACTTCCGTCCTTCCTTTCGTTTTGGTGCAATCAGATTGTTCGGACTACAAATCCTGTTTATGAAGACCAATTTCATTGCTTGAAACGATTTCTCATTTAATTACATGCATATATTATCAATGCATTTCAGAAATAGTAGCTGATGGCAGTGATCCGTAACCGTGATCGCTTTAGACCATTCGGTAACTCGAGGCCCCTCTTCCCATGGTAAAACATCCAATATATTGTAAAAACATCACATAAATATAATTACCTTTGAACGAACTGATGATGTTTTTCTACTAAAAGGATGTTATCTTTGAATGTTTTCTTCGAAAACTTTCAAAGTATAACATTTAACACACAATTCAGGGGTCTTTTTGGTGATGGCTAAAAGGTTATTGAAAATATTTATTATTCAACACTCTTCATTTTGTGTTTCAATTAGTTTCGCGCATTGGGGTATTTGTAAATCGTTATGTAATACCGTGTGTCAAACCATTTGCATTTCTATCACTATCTGATTTCTGAATCTTCGAGACAAAATATTGTTCTCATGCAAAATAATGGATGAGCTCCACATGTGGATAGAGGCAAAATATATGTAGTCAGTAGGATGTACTAGAGCAATCTTTTAATGCTATGTGTCCTGGAATAAAAAGGGCAAAATATATAAAACTGTTTAAAGGTTCGATCATAACACATACTGATATGCAAATCCTCTTTGGTTCATCGAATGATTCCATCCTGTGACTCTGTAACATCATAATGGTGCAATAGACCCAATGAGAAAATATATTTTCCTTTACTCGAATATATGATATTTGTATGTATATACTATATTTTATCCAACTCATTTAGGTTGGTTGAACTTTACCTTAAGACATTTATCAGTTCCAGCCATTTCACGTCTGGATATTCCTATGTAACAACCATTGGCACAACTGACCCCAGTTCACACCCGATATGGATGGATGACCTTGCTTGCAGGGGTTACGAGGCCGATATTGCAGAGTGTAACTTCAATGGTTGGGGACAGCATAACTGTGGACATAATGAAGATGTTATGTTATTTTGCAGTAAGGCTTTACAAATGAATCAATATTGAATACTTTCTTTGAGAAATTGATTAGTTAGTGGATCTTTTATTTTTATATCACCGGCTAAGGCTAAATCTTAAAGATTAATGGGATATTTACTTCGCTGTTTCTCATCCTTCTCCCTGCATTCGACGTTTTCAAATATTTCCTATGATTGAAATTCACACATGTACATAGTTAATTCGTCTGCAGTAATCGCAATAATATTTGAAGGGATAGAGGTTGTTTTATTCGTCTTACATTGAGTCAAATTATACTAACAATTTATGGATGGGGTTTGTTCCTCTCATGTAAAACTTTGTCGAATCTTTTTAAGAATAGATGGATTAGGTTTGTTCGGTTCATGTTACTTTCTGTCAAATCTTACTGAGACCTTATAAACAAATATGCTTGATATATTGATATTTACCCATGTATGCTAAATGAATATACTATTTATATGCAGCTGAAGATTTTTTCGTGTGTTTCAACACACAATCATTACCTTGTTTGGTTAACCAGAGCCTGCAGTAAGATTTTTTGCCTTACATGCTTTTTGTTTGGCTCGGGATGTTCAGGACACCATCCGTAACATTTATTGGTGTATCTATTTCTCAACATACAATCAACAACTGGTTACGCTTGTTCGTAAACTGGACATCTCGCTGACGAAACAAGTTATAATGTAATAATACAGACTTACTCTACCTTTCACCTAGGTGATAGTGGTAATCCACGAGCAGAGAACGTTGGGTAATCGGTTTTCTAACTGCAAGCACTTTGAAGAATTGTGTTAAACGATCTCTATATTTTAAAATAACTACAGTAAATAACCCGTAATCAGATCGTTTACCACAGTGTACGCGGCAATAGGACTGAGATTGTGATTTTGATAGTTCGGCTTCCGTCTCGTGTTTTGTAAGTCGTTTTCTAATTGATCTGGTCAAGATATGGGTCAGTTCTTCTGCACCGGATAAGTATAAAAGACTGCACCAGAGGTCCGATTGGTGAGCAGCTTGCTTGTTGAAGCTGCGTTTCTCCTTTCAGTGGCGTCGCTAGAGTTGGTGTCACCCAGTGCGGTAAACTGATGGTGTCACCCCTCCAGACTTCCACCATGGATTTCTTCTTCTTAAAATAAGTCCACAGTATAAAAATGACAAGAACAAAAACAAATTGATTGAAGGTCAGAAGGTAAAAGTATTTAAGAACTGTAACAACATTAAGTTATAGTTATTTTTTTTTTACTTTAAACTTACTTTATTTAAAATTTTCCTTTTTGGTGTCACCCCTCTGAGATGGTGTCACCCGGTGCGGTCCGCACCCCCCGCACTCCCCTAGCGACGCCACTGTCTCCTTTCCGGGGCAGCTCTTGCCTAGGATATATACTAGTTTACCGGTAGTCCTTTCTTCCCTAGTTTTAGGTCCGTATATAAAAAATAACATCATGTTTTCATTGTATTCCTAGATTATAGTTAGTTCTTTATTTGTTCAGGTAGTTTTAAACCCTATTCCTATATCTGATAAAGGTTTTTTTTATATGCAGGTTTAACATAGGGCAAAAAACTAGCTTGACAACATATTCTCCATAGGACTAGACAATACTCGTTTCTTATATTTCCTGATCAAATTTATGATCAGATCTAGTTTAGATTTATGTTCATATGTCGTTCGTAATTATGATATTACAATTACAGTAGTTGTAGTTGATTTCTTTTAACCCCATCATTCAGAGCTAACCGTCCTAACGTCGACCGTGTGCCTTAAAGAAGCCTAAAAGTCCCATCCTCTTTATTTCCATAGATATAATTTCCGTATCTCACTAGTGTTTTATTAATAATTACATGAGTTGAGAAAGTATGTTTCCTTTCAGGTGATATCAGTACCACAGCTTCTTACGGGTGGTGGACAGAGGCATCGTCTCGAACATCCACTGAAAGCACATGGTGGTGGTACAAAACTACAAGTGCTACACTTTACAACTGGTGGCATCATACTACCACTACGGAAAGGCCCACTACAACTTGGTGGCACGATACAACAGCAAGTAAGAAATACGACTGAAATACTGATTGATAAGTATTAAAATATTAGTAATGTCGCCATTTTGAACTATGTTCAAATTGAGTTCCTTATTATTAAATACATAATTCCTTTGTTAGAAGAAAAACCTTGCTGAAATCAATGTCCCTCCACACTTCCTTGTCCAGAACATAACAATTAGTGATAAACCACACCTTAAATCTTTTTAGGTTTATAACTATGGCTGTTATTAACCCTACCTTAATACATGGCAACGGTTCTCTCCAAATATCAGGTAAAGTGTGAATTTACACACACACACACACACACACACACACACACACACACACACACACACACATATATATATATATATATATATATATATATATATATATATATATATATATATATATATATTTCCAATGTTTATAAATTGACTGCGTTTCTACATTTTGATTGGATGTGAATGATCACGTAATACTGATCTGGATTGTTTTACACATCGATAAGTACTGTGGACTACTTTGGGTTCCCTGTTTCCAGATCATGTGATGCGAAGTCTTATATATAAAAACGCCTTAATTAATTAAAACGATGAAATTGCAAAGGATCGAGGAATCTTGGCTAGCAAAGATAGAGCTATGTATTGGATTTCAGTTACGCGGAAAATTGAGAGAAAAAAGTTCGATCTTCATAAAAGTCAATGTTTTATTGATTAAATCGGCTGAGCTGATGTTAGTCAAGAATTAAATTGGAATTACAAGGACTAAGTGAACATGGCTGGTTATTTATAATTGTGTAAAGTTTTCCTAATCGCGCACAACGTTTAGGTACTATGTGTTGAATTTCAGCGCCTCTTTCGTGCAGACAATGCAGACGTATTTGTTTTCTTAGTGCAAATCTGCATCTTCTCAGTTCAGGGACATGTAAGTAGTAATGCTTTAATTTTACCAGCCAAGGTAATTCTTACCCGGTAAGAACTAGAGGACCTTAATATGTAGCCCAGGAATGTTTGGTTTGGAAATGTTTACGTATAATTGTGTCTAACTAAAACTATTACTTATATTCTTACATGGAATAAAGGTCTCGCATTCTCAATCCATACTTGTCTTTTTAGATCGTGTTTGATGTTTTCTTTTCTCATCTAGACCCCATCACTGTACAGCTGCTATATGGATTAAACGGAACAATTCGGTTTAACAGTAATTCCAGGGAGATATTTTCATGCAGTATAACTGAAGCTGATGGTAGAGTCATATGCAGAATGCTAGGAATGCCACATGGTCCAGCGTAAGTTAAACAATTAATTTTAAACAGGGTATATTTGTTAACCGTTTCTAGCAATTAATTGTCCCGTATACTATCACATGTCTCACAAAACGAAATGTTGATTATTCATTATACTAAGATACATTAGGTAGATGTGTATGTGCATGAAAGTTCATTCATCATATCTCGTATTGTAAAAGGCAATATTTTGTTACTATGACTGCTTGTTTTTTCTCCTTTAAATTGGGAGACTCGGATAATCAACTTTGTTTCTTGCCATTTATCATAGTACTTTGTTTCAATTAATATTTTTTAATAATTTCGTATGAAGGATGTTACGAAGCAAGATTGGATTGCCGTAATGAATCAGCTTATTCATTCGATTTTCGTGCATAGCTGTATAAAATGTGCTTCACATTTGCTTCATAGTTTTTCAGGAGACTGCATAATATAGATTTTGAGTAATTTATGCCTGTGCTACCCATGCAAACATGTTCTCCTACATTTCCAGCTTCTAAACAGCATCATTTGGAATGAATCTGATATGTTCCATAATATATGACAATTTTTGAGTTCATCTCTCTCTCATTGGCATGTTCACCTTTTCACACATATCCCTCCACGTCAACGTCATCGTGTGAATGTTACAATTATACACGGTAGTGTGTTTGGGTTGTGGTATCATTGTACAACTAATAAAGTATATATCATTTAGAACAATCTGTACTTGAATGTATTAAAATCTGAATACCACACACCCTTAAAATTACCTGTAATATAATAATTCTACAATAAACCATGTTAGGTGTCTTAAGTTTGATTTTTAACTGTACAGATTATTACCATGGTAACATGTGTACTTACAATCAATATTATCCAAAAATATTTTCTGTATGTTAAACAGTCATTGATTTTGCTCTATTTTGTTTAGGTCTCCTCTGATATATTCGACAAATTCATACAGATACGGAGAATTATTCAGAAACGCTTTCTATTGCCGTGGAGACGAGACAGACGTCCGTTATTGTAGCCATCCATATTCATCGTATGAAGGATGTTACGAAGCAGGATTGGATTGCCGTAATGAATCAGCTTATTCATTCGATTTTCATGCATAGCTGTATAAAATGTGCTTAACATTTGCTTCATAGTTTTTCAGGAGACACCATAATATAGATTTTGAGTAATGTATGCCTGTGCTAATGACCGCTGCCTTTCAAAGAGAGAGAGATAGAGAGAGAGAGAGAGAGAGAGCTACCGTTAGCGTTTTACTGTTATGCTAATCTACTAATATTGGTACAACATAGGTATATATTTGTATTCTCACTGGCCACGTCGCTGGACATCGCTACTTTTGAATTCCCATTGTCCTTTATATTTATTCCGTCTGTTATAATTAAACCAAGGTGTCCGACATTTTTGTGGCTTTATCAACAAGTCCAACTGGCCTCATGTACATATACTCCTTTCAGCAATCGGTCTGAATGTTGCCGCACCTTTATTATTGTACTTTGAGATTTCCAGCGAATTCAATTTTGAATGAGTATATTGTTTCGCTGAACACATTTTATCTCATATTCCTCTGAGAGCTATCAAACTTTTTTCGGCAACTGGCCAGACCTGTTTGTTTTCCGAGAGTCTAGCAACTTTAATATGCCTTATGATATACGAGGTAAAAATGTTTTTCTCTGCGTCCATCAGTCAAGGTGCAACCTATTTTCAAACTTTTGTCTGTCCATACTTTCTTTTAATGTGTGCTGACAACATTTTAATAGGCAGTAGAGGTGTGGGGTGGAGGTTCGCAGTACAGTTTGTTTCCATAACCATATATTTATTTAGCGACCATTAATTGGATCATCTTCAAGTAAGTTTTGGCAAGTAAGTTGTCATTAATACCATTTACTCATTGTCCTTTAGGTTAGGAGCTTCGAACATTCAGTTACATTTTGTATTTTCTTGTCATTGTTTTACTATAACATTTATAAATGGAAAACTCTTGTCGAAAAACCCATAGACTTTATATGATTCTAAATTCTTCCTCTAGATTTTCTTTAACATTTCGTTTGTTTCTGATTCTATAATTATGTTATACACATGTTATACTTATTGAAATTACTTTGACTGCCGTTCATTGCTGTACCATTTACTACATCAATTTGTTCTGATACTGGCAGTCTCTAGCGTCTATATATACATACAGTAATGTTCACAATAATCATCAATAACACTTATTGTTTCATATTACATGACAGGAACGTCTGCCAGGCTGGTTGAGGTATACGGTAATCCTGTTGGAAGCGGTATTCTGGAGGTTCTCGTCAACGGGACGTGGGGTACCGTCTGTGATGATGGTTTTGACTATCGAGATGCTGACGTATTCTGCCGAATGCTCGGGTTTAATCAGTAATGTTTATTTCTTCCTTTCAGTATTTATACCTACTTTCTTCCTTTTCCTTCCTTTCTTACTTACGTTGCAAAGATACTGCACTGACAACAAATAAGTGTTGTTGAAAACCCTTTTCACAGGTAATTTTTGCTTATTGTTTATTTAAATACATGTGTATATTACTATTGGGTTTTAAAAATTATCGATTGAGTGCAAAACGTGCTCATTTGAACCTTCTTACATTAAGTAATACGTGAGTGCTTAGTTTAAAAGTAGATTTCTACTGAAAGTAACTTAGTTTAGTCTTAACATATTCTTATGGTGCGCTATGCAGTAAAGTAGTTTTAAATTTCAGTAGGCTTGTTTCTTCTTTATATTATTAATCAGCGATCATTCAATGTAGATGCTAAGGTTTTACTTACTTTTACCTACTTGCATTTTCAAACACATTGAAATGCATATAGTATATGTAACAACAAATGTAACGCAGCTGACTGGTGATACTGATCATCTTTATAAAAAGAAAGATATCCACAGAATAAGTATTTAAATGTACCAGTCTGATACGTAAACATAGAGGGTTTTCCGTATAGGATTATATTGGTGTATATTTGTGGAAAACGAATGTAGAGATTAATTGGCGTGCCTAATGTAAATATTATCAGTTTGCATTTCCATACTGTTTGAAGAACTATTGTTTATCTTCCCTTGGATAGATCAATCCAGTATATACATAAAGGTTTTGAAATTAAACTATCTTTTATTTAACACTCCTCATTTTTTGCTTCAACTTTGTTTCGCACATTGAGGTAATTGCAAATCCTAAAGCATTACAGCGCGTCAAACCATGTTCTAATTAACATCACTAAATTGAGTACTGATTCTCGGAGACAAAATACTGTTCATATAAAAAGAATGGAAGAGTTCCAAATGTGAATAGAGGTAATATAATATTTAGTCAGTACGTATGTGCTCGAGTCCGCCTATAATAAGAGAGAGAGAGAGAGAGAGAGAGAGAGAGAGAGAGAGAGAGAGAGAGAGAGAGAGAGAGAGAGAGAACTGCGATTCAAGCATATTTGAATGTAAAGTGCTATCTGTTTCTTCTAATGCGAAAGTTGACAGTAGTTTGGGTTTTGTCACCCTAACACGTCACAATTGACCTTATGCCCCATTGGAATAAAAGGGAATATTTTATCGATTTATGTGCAACAGTTTCTATGCGTGTTAGTTTGGGAATAAAACGCTACTTTTGACTGGATTCGAGAACGTTGATAATGGTTGTTGTAATGTCGTAAATATCCATTTAACACAAGTCGCTATCGTGTTTGTTGGAAACACTCAATTTGTGTTGGTAAAACACCAGTACTATATTATCATTCCCACACATGAGGCCTTTATTTCATTATTATGATTTAGGAATATGTATGTATGAACGGCTAGTTGATAGAGACGAGCGAAATTAATATTATTCATTTGATCAAAATTTTAACAACTTGACTAAACATTTCTCTCTGTCTCTGTCTGTCTGTCTGTCTCTCTCTCTCTCTCTCTGTCTCTCTCTCATCAGCCTCTCTCTCTCTCTCTCTCTCTCTGTCTGTCTCTGTCTCTGTTTCTCTCTCTCTCTCTCTCTCTCTCTCTCTCTCTCTCTCTCTGTAAGTCTGCCTCCACCTCTGTGTCTTTGTCTCTGTCTATCTGTTTCTCTGTCTCTCTCTCTCTCTCTCTTTCTGTCTCTTGTATGTTGGACATTAAATTCTATAATTAGAGGAAAGTAGCGTAGTGGAGCACCATAGCGACAATGGTAATGAGCATTACAATATAAGTACCCGCGGGTTTGTATAGCTACAACGTTTATAAGCTTATAAGGCACACCGTGGGCCTGTAGAGCGACATTATTTATAGCTACAAACGGTTGGGACTGTATACGGTCAATACGAATGGGACAGGTGGGTTTCGTCACAGTACTGGACATTGGCAACAATGTAGCATCAGGATTCCCTTAATACGCTAGGTAGACACAAATATAGTAGACACATGTACATATATAACACATATACATAGACTGACGGACATAAATCTATCACACCTAAAATATAAAATCGACTAAAATATTTTTAGGCAAGAACAAAAATGTTTTCGAAGCAATCATAACATGCAAAATTGACTAAATAATTTTGGAGGCAACAAAGAATAATTATCTTTTCGAGGCTTAGAGTGGCCCTGAAAAGAGCTTTTGTGTTTTCTTTTCTTCTAATATCTCCCTTGTCGTTTTCTCTGCTGCCAGAACCTTATCTTCCATATCGCATGCGTCTTTTTCTTCTAATTTTAATCCCCCCCCTCTTTCTCCTTCCCTATTATGTCCTTTTTCTCTTTTCAGTCTCCTCTTCTTTTTCAGTCTTATCATTCCATTCTCTCTTCCTTGGTTGGTCTTCTATGTCTTCCTTTTCCTCTTTTTCTTCTTTAACTAGTTCCCTTAATTCATCCCTTGCTTTTCTCAGAGTGTTGATCTATATCTTTCCTCGAAGGGGACTGTAATAATAATCATTATCATCTAGTTTTACTAGCATCTCCTCTATCATTCCCAAATTGTCTATAACATCCTTTAACCTGTTATGGTTGGCACTTCTTTACCCTATCCCAATATATTTAGTTGGATAGGACTTAAAAGTGTCACCCTGTTTTCCAAAAAGTGTTTATCGATGCAGGGTTTAATAATAATTTTTAAAAAATAAGTGTAATTTGGTCAGGGTTGCTCTATGCTTTGTTCACCATTTTGAGTTTTATTTGCCCAAAGGAAAACTTGGGTGGTTATACGCCCTTCTCGTTGCCTAGGCTGACAGTGGACTGGTTTCTATCCGCCCTTGCTTAGAACTTAGGATATTACTAGGATTGCGACTGTTGAGTCTCAGGGTTGGATTCCTTTTATTTGGTCCCTGGTAAATAATTATCAGATTGACTCCGCCAGTCATTTTTCCCTTGTGTTGTGCATTAACGAATGTTTTGCTGTAGTGCTTACCTTTAATTGTTTCGAAGCTTTGTAAAGAAATTGTAATGAATATTTCTAAGTAGAATGAAACATTATTTAGTGTTAAAAATAATAATGTGTGTAGGCGTTTTGTGTTTCGCTTTGTGAGTGCATGTTTTGCGTTTTGTTATTTATGTTGTATTTGTTCTATATGTTGTGGCATATTGTTGTCCAATTATGTATTTTGTTTGCTTGTTGCACGTTAGCGCAGAAAACGTATTTAAATTTTCCATCACGCGGACGTAACGGAAAACTTGTTCTGTGTTGTTAGTTTAATACTGAAATTGCCTTGGCACTTGTTGTGGGATTGAAGTTTTCCATTACACTGACGTGATGGAAAACACTGCTACTATATTTTAAGTTTTTCATTGCAAATGCCTTGGCACTTGTTGTGGGATTGAAATCAGTCGGACATGATGGAAAATATTTTTTTTGGGTGGTGTGATATGGTGCACAGTGGCTCAATAGATGGTTTCATTCGTTATTGTTTGAGATCGAGTTAACATGTATCTACTTATTTGCGGGGTCGTACATTGATTGCACGCCTCCAGAGACGCCCAGACCTACCAAACTTGTGATGGCAACCTCGGTACATGGTGGTGGCCTTTGACGGACGCACAAGAAGTAGGATAGATGCATATTATTAATACTACGTTTCCAAATTTTTATCCTATTCCGGGTATGGTTTATATCAAACTGGGGGAAATTACATTGCAGTGTTGACCCCATACCAAATAGTTAATCGACTTATTCAATTATGCGACCTTTTAATACAGTCTGGAGTGAGTTCACCCACGGGGCAGAGGCGCATGCCAATATTCTCGTCAGGTTCGTCCGGTGAATTATGAGCTTGAAACAAATGTTGCTTACTCACATACAGCATACTTTTGCAATTTACGGGGATATCGAAGTCAATATCTAGAAGGTTCACTGAACAAGGATGCCTCCTATTATTTACTTGTATTTTGTTTAGTGTTCGTCGCAGTGTCAGTTTCGTCATCAGTGAAGAGGCATGGTATAATCGTCTATACTAATTAACCAGTGGCCAGTTACAGTGCTCTCTGATGTAACCTCTCCTTAGAGTGATCATAATTATATGGCTTATGGTTGTCTAGAGAGCTCCGTTCCTGTGTTTTGTTCATGCGATCTATCTACTGTAGTTTAAGTTATTTTGCTCAGGACAGAGGTGGCCAGAATGATCATATATAAGGGATTGAAAAGTTCCCGTCTCACGAGTTCTCTTTATGATAGCTCACATTTTGTGGCTTTTACCCATAAGGGGATTTAAATTATTCCTCACGCGGACGTGATGGGAAACAAGGATCTTTTTATAATAGCTCGCATTTCTGTGTTTTTCCCACGGGTGGGATTGAATATGTGCCTCACGCGGACATGATGGCAAACATGGTTTCTTTGACCCTTTTAGCTAGCTCATCAATACATGTGTTTTTTCTTCCAGGGGATAATATTTTTAAAACAATATAACTTTTTTTTTAAAGTTCAGTTATCCAGACCATAGATGCAATTCCTAGTATCCAATATTATATCACATCCTGAAAAACAATTTGATCATTTATTTTGTTTTTGTATAACATATTTGATTCTTCAAAATATCCTAATTTGTTAATGATATTTTCCTATGATTTCTCCTATATGTATTTCTTTTATTTCCGCAGTGCACAGTTATACGTCGTTTATTGTCAATTTATTTTTACAAATTCGATTCTGATGACCCTTCCTTGGAAGGTTCCCCCTTTCACCATGTATCATGTACGTATTACAGTAGTTTTGCCTGTTTTCTTGTTTCTTCCCCCACCCCCACCCCCATTTTTCCATATATCGTTCCAAACGAAATTAGGGTTTTGGGTTATTACCTACTGTAGATAGTTTGCTTTGCTTTTATTGAATCATATATTTCCTCTTTGTTTTTGGTTGTCCAATGTTGTATCGTGTCTATAGTCTTTAAATGTATTTGTTGATAGAAGATTTAAGGTTTTCTATTGTTGTAACGGTATTTATGTTGTTTAGTCTGTTGCTGAAATTATCTATAGCAAAGTTCTTAAGTTTGTTCAGTTTTCTTACTTCAAGCCCTCCAAGATATACCAAGTTTGTCTTGAAAGAGGGATTGAAACTCTACATTACACGGACGTGAACGAAAACACCCTCATTGCAACAAGATTTAGATGTCACGTTCATTATAATCATGCTTGCCGTATATCTTTGTTTTAGAGGTCATGTTTTTTCTTAAGTAAATACACGCACCAATAGACATACAGTTTAGGTCATCATCCTTGAGGTTTACTGCGCTTTCGTTTCTTTACTTCATACAAACCCCATATTCACTAGTTTGAAGAAAAAGAAGCAGCCAAATCAATATCAGTCAATACTGTAAACACTTTTCAATCACAATATAATTTTTACCACGCTGCCTAAGAACAAAATAATGCATCATCCGTTTTAAGCCATTTCATTGGCTAGACTTAATTTCGCTTCGAAATGACTTCAGTAGATTTTCACATAGTGACGAGATAGACTATGCTTGTATGGGTCTCGCCGCTAGACAATTTTCAACATTAAATATTTTAAAAACTTGAATACACGAAAAATAATACCTTGAACGATCCCATGAAAATTGTGCCAAACGTATTGCAAAATACATCAAGGAATTTGTAATTATACTATTCTGTGAGAACGTTTTAGTCGCATTCGTCATCAGTTTACTCTGGTAATATTTTACAGTGGTGGAGTTGTTCTATGGGTTTGATTTTCGAAGTGGAGAATGTGTGTTGTTGTAACCTTTCTTAGGTGACAGTACACCATACAAAGCAAACGTAAGTGTTGTGATACTTTTAAATAGTATGAATAATATAGCCCCTCTGTTTGTCTGTCTCTGTCTGTCTATGTCTGTCTGTCTGTCTCTCTCTCTCTCTCTCTCTCTCTCTCTCTCTCTCTCTCTCTCTCTCTCTCTCTCTCTCTCTCACACACACACACACACAAGGTATTTGTTCCGTTAAAATTACCTCTATGATGTGAACTGTTAAGTTGGTGACGTATTTTTTCTCACACACTTACATCCTCACAAATGCCCAACAAGTTTTTTCTTCTATCAGTAAATCGTTGGATGATAAAAAATATTGAGTTGACTTTAGCTTGTACAATTCAAGCATCTTAACCGTATCCTTATTTTGACAATGAGGTGTGTAGCAAAAACGTTATAACATTAGATCTACTGTTTTTTTTTAGAAAATAAACAAACACAAGGCTTTTCAAGAATGGCGTGAGTGATATAGCAATGTATATCCCTGCCTATGATTAACTCTGAATTCTAAAACCAACTCACGCGTTCGGAAAACGTTTAATAAGTTCGACTTATTTTTGTCTCAATTTAGAGAGTCGAGAGAACAAGGCGCGTATTGGTGCTGCTTTTTATAATTCTTCCCGCCCTTAGATTTGTGAAAACTTTGCAACATTGTTTTTTGTTTGTGCTGCAATATGCAGGATATCACTAACATTCTGGATATGTTAAGCAAATGTTAATCAGTCAGTCGGCAATAAACATCACACTACCTGAAATTGATGAATAAATGAAAACAATGAACATAAGTCACAAAGAATGTATGGTTTTCTTAATTATATGTGTCCAATAATACCCACCCCCACCCCCGAAGAAGAAAAAAAATTAACTGAACCCAAAATGGTGTCCTACGTTTGTTTTCTTCTTTACCATTTTCTCTTTCTTTCTCCAATGTCTGTCTGCCCATCTCTCAAAACACTCCAGACCTAAGTACTGGCCCTTTTACTGTCACCCAATGCAGTAACATGTGTGGATGTGCGTGAGCGCGCGCGCGCGCGCGAGTGTGTGTGTTAGCTTTCGCTTATAAACATATCATTTGTACACAAAATTAATTACAAAGAAATAACAAGCGTTGACGTAAACCGTTTATTTTACTTGTGTAGATCGCTAGCACATACACGAATCGCCATTGTTGCTTGTTGTCTGCTTTCTCCTAGGAAATTAGATCGTTAAAAAGATTTACACAACTCTTGAACATGTGACATTTCACTTTGTAGATGTAAGCCGTCATTATCAATTTTCGATTTTGCGTTTCTCAAATTTTGTAATATTTGTTATGGACCAAAGAAATTTAGTTTGGCGTGAATGAGGACTCTTTGTTTCGTGGCATAAGTGAAGAGCGTTGATTCAAGCTCACTTATGTTGTCACTCTTCCGTTCTTTTGTAAGGTGACACGACAAGCCGTTATCTCTTACTTTCTCAATGAAATCGTTTCATCTTATTGCAAAATTTCATTTGACTAGGTTTATCATGCATCAGGTCCCTGTATATATTGTGTTAAAGTCAGAGAATTCATTCAGTTCTCAAACGATCAAGAAAATGGACAAATCAGCACAGTTCGAACTGCTGGTTAAATATATGCTAAGAGTGATACGAAAGCACAATTTACAGTCGAAAGTGGCAACAAAAGTTACCCTTCTGGTCTTTGATTTGATGAGAGTCATACGAAAGTTTATAAGTGCTGATGAACGTTGTTATATCTGCAAGGTAAATGGATATTTGTCTCTAGAATACCTGCTTCGTCCAAGAAAAAGAGACACAAGTCAAGATACATGTTATCTTTGTCAGGAGAAAGGATATTTGGCTTCAGAGTGCTCTAAGAGAAACGCGAAGAAACAGAAACAAGCGGAAAAAGCGAATATGGGTTAAGAGGAGAAAATTGATGATGAGGAAGAATTTGTGCCAGTGAAGAGATGGAAATAGAAAAATTAACAATTTGAGGCGATGCGTTGGCTCTGAAATTACATACCAACCTCTAATGAAAATAGACTAGAAAGACAAAGTGTTTCTTGGTCTTGACCGTTGATAATAAGTATTGTCGGACTATCCCTGTGAAGGCCCGTAGGCAGTCGAAATAGCAGTCGAACTATTATGGCCTTCTTCGTAAATTATTTCATATCGACTAAAAGGCGTGGGACACATAGGCCGGTACCTACTCTGCATATTTGGTGATCCGGCAAGGATGGTGTGTTTTGATGTAATTAACACTGCTTGATTATGTGTTATTTAACCTCTCTTTATCTTTCTAGGTCATTTTGTAGTTAGAATCGAAATGGAAAGGATGGTTTCTTTCACCCATGCACTTTAGGCATGCAAATGGGTAAAAACATAATCAGTTTGTTCATCCATCATTTTGTGTCTTGATTAGTTTTCTAAACTCACACACAGACGCCTTAGAATAACGTGTTAATTGGGTTTGGAGTGTGTGCGTGGGTGTTTGATAGAGTTGCTCATTGTAGGTGAAGGCTTAGATGCTTTCCAAAAGGTTTCTCTTCACTCTGTGTAGATAGTATATTCTGGTTTATTAATTCACTCTGTGTTGATAGTGTATAATGATTTTATTCATTCTTCTGTGTGATTAGTATATTGTGGTTTAAATATTCTTAATTCTGTGCGGATAATATATTTTTTACTTTATTCATCTTCTCCTGTATTGATAGTATATTTGGAATTTGTGTTATCTCCTTTCCGTGTGTGGATAGTAGATTTTGGCTTTCGTTTTTTCTCCTTCCCATGTGAGGATAGTACATAATGGTTTTTTTTTCATTTTAGACGTGGATGGATAGTATATAACGGTTTTGTTGTTTCTCATTCGTGTGTGTGGATAGTAGATTTCGGGTTTTGTCTTTTCTCCTTCCGTGTGTGGATAGTAGATTAGCATGGACGTTGTGTGGATAGTAAAGTTGGGTTTTTTTCTTTTTCTCATCCCGGGTGTGGATAGTATATTTGGGGGTTGCTTGTTTCATCTACCCGTGTGTGGATAGTAGATTTAGGGTTTGTTATTTCTCTTCATCCCGTTCGTGGATATTATATTTGTTTTGTTTTTCATTTTCCCGTGTGTGCATAGTAGATAATGGTTGTTTTCTTCTTCCCGTGTGTGGATAGTCAATTTGGAAATTTTAAAAGTGTGCGTACCTTGTATGGATAGTAGATTTCGGGGTTAGTGGATATTATATATATTTTGTCTTCCTTTCGGTATGGATAATAGATAATATGTGAAGTGAGTGAAAGCGTTGTTATATATCACGTCCGTACTTGACAAATATAAAGTCGAGCGTTCATCATTCGCGCCTTTCAAAATTGAATACAAGATGGCTTTGAACCATCATGATAAAATAAAGAGGTTGCAGGATGTTACTGACAATTTAGGAATGATAGAGGAGATGCTAGTAAAACCAGATTATGATTATTAATACAGTCATCACTGAGTGACGATAGAGATCATCAATCTGAGAAATTCAAATGATGAATCAAGGAAACTAGTTGAAGAAAACAAATGAAGAAAAGAAAGACATAGAAGACAAACAGCGGATGAGAGAATAGAATCGTAAGATTGAACAAAGGGTCGAATGTACAAGAACACAAAATATATCGGATTAGGAAAAAGTGGAGGAGTATAAAGAGGAGACGAAAAAGATGAATGTGATAGGGAAGATAAGGTGCTGGTGGCAAAAGGAAAAACAAGACAGCAATTAAAAGGAAAAGAAACACAAAAGCAGTTTCTAATGCCATTTCATTTTCTCGTAAAGATAATATGTCTTGACTAATACATTTTTGTCAACTTTATATTTTTTATTTGCACGAAAACATTTACGTTCTTGCCTTATAATGTGTTAGTCGATTGCAGATTTTAGGTGTGATAGATTGATATTCGTCATCAATCGATTTGTGTTATATACATATATGCGTGTGTGTGTGTGTGTGTGTGTGTGTGGGTTTGTGTGTTGGTCTGTGTGTGTGTGTGTGTGTGTCTCTCTCTCTCTCTCTCTCTCTCTCTCTCTCTCTCTCCTGCATTTGTTTCTACCTCGAGTATTCAATTTAACCCCTTGCAACATTGTTACCAATGTCCAGTACCGTGACGTCATCCAGTGTTCCATTTCCATTCTCTGTATACAGTCGCAACCTTTTGTTGCTATAAATCTTGTCGATGTACACTCCTATGGTGTGCCTAGAAAAGTTGTCGATATATAGGCCCGGGTGGTGATGTATTGTAATACTAATTCCCATTGTCGCTATAGTGCCCCAATACACTACTGAGGATTTTGCAAGTGACTTGAATTATTTTGAGAATAAATTATGAGAAAACAGTAAAGATCTTGACACTGATAACAAATCACAGATATTGAATGGTTGATAAAGGCAGTAATGATTGTTTTCATTTAAATATTATCGTACAATCAGTAATATATTTTCTTGTTCAAATGATTTGCAAGCTGGGTTCAATATTTTATAACTTTTGATCAGATCCAGCCACTTCACTTCTGGACAGTCCTATGTCCTACATCCGATATGGATGGACGACCTTGATTGCATGGGTTACGAGGCCGATATTGCAGAGTGTAATTTCGGTGGTTGGGGACGGCATAACTGTGGACATGGTGAAGATGTTGTGTTATTTTGCAGTAAGGCTTTACAAATGAATCAATATTTAATACTTTCTTTGAGAAACTGGTCAGTTAGTGGATCTTTTATTTTTATATCACTGGTTAAGGTTTATCTTATTTTGCATTAAGAGTCTACAAATGAATGAATAATTAGTTATTTGGCTGAGAATTATATGTTCAACCTATTAATTTATATCACTGGTTAAAGCAGAATCGCAAAGATTCAACGATTTATGCCTCGCTGTTTCCCACCCCTCTGTCCATCTTTAACGTTCTCAAATATTGCGTAACGATTCAAATTCACATATGTATATAGCATGTCTAGCAGCACTATCCTGATTGTAATGACGAGGTTTGTTCTGTTCCTGTTACATTTAGTCATATCATACTAATAATGCATAAACAAATATACTTTATAGATTGATAAATCAATATTGTTTCGAGTCTACGGTCTTACACAAAGTAACAGTAAAGAGCAACAACCAACACGTTTTGTAAAATTCAATAAATGATTTATTTCCCTGAAATATAAACTTAAAATGCAAAATAAAGAACTTACGGTATTGCTTTAGATCATAAATTATCCAAGAAGTGCAAACAATGTTCAAAGAATAAACATCAAAGTGTATGTGTTTTCATGTAAAATCATCCCAACCAGATTTCTGCATGATATTCTTTAACCAAGTATCCTTACTTATACATTTGAGGCAACTAATTCATATACTTAAAATAGGACAAACAATGATCGAATGATAATCGTTTAATACTAGTTTGATAATCGCTACAATTGCAATACAGCGAGTCAGAAGTGATGGAATTATCCGATGGATATTGTTAAATACACTGCAGATAAACAAGTTCGACGCAGCAGTGATAAAACTTGTGCATTTTTGGGTTGTTTTTAATTTAGTATCTCAATCACTATACCAGTAGTAAATGATCGGATGGGTGGGGGATAATGCAATAATTGATGTAAGAATATGATCACAAAGGGTATTAGCGTTAGGGCCGCGATTATCAAAATTTGGATACATGGGCACAACATTTAGGATCTTGCGGCCGAAATATTAATTGCCCTTGTGCCCATATGGGCAGAAGAAAAATCTAACCTTAAAATAATCCATAAGATTAACACGATGGTGCTGTTTGGGGTCAAGGGAATTGAACATGGTCAGGATTAACCATTACATATCCTACCCTAACAGCCCATAAACCTAATGAACAATACACAGTCTTCCTTACCAGCAGTCACACCAAAAACTAACCCCAAATCATACTGACCAACACACAAAGTTACTCACCACCACCCGTACCAACGGAAGAACCCTCACACTACTGCTCAACATCTATTCTTACTGTCCAACACCTGTACCTACCGAACAATACTGTCAAGCACAAACTTTAGTGACCATCATGCCGTCGTTCTGACCATCACTCTAACCTATTGATCGATCAACGCATATTGTACCTAAAGTAGACAACTAAACTAACCCAGACCCATTTGTTCTAACACGTACTAACTGACTCACAGTTCCTCACCAGTACGCATTATTACAGAGAAACACTCATTTCTACTGATCAACACTCATATATACTGATGAAACCTCGCACTTACAACCAAATGTGCAATGGTAGGGTTTTCATAAACTGGTAACTAATGAAGACCATCACCTACTTGGAAACAGATGGTCACTGATTATGACCATAAAACACTCAACATTTACAAGGCAAACAATGTAAAGGAAGTCCCAAGGATTGATATTTCGCTTTTATACGAATATATCGAGCTGGATATGATTAGAATAACTATAAGCAAAACGTATGGAATAATGGCGAATAAAATCTCAATGCCAGTGCATAATTTAGCATCGGCTACCAAGGTTTATAACTAACTCCTAACTATAGTTGATCCTACTTTTTACCATTATTTTCATCTGCTGACATTGATATTCTTGCAGATATGGAATCTGCTCAAATGCTGCATTTTTTATTTCATTTTGGAGCATATTCTTATTAATTACCAGCCTTATAGTTCTTTTCTTATTGGAAGATCAAAGGAAAGATTATTGCCACTTTCTCATTTCACCATTGCCTGCCAGAAAACGCTGATGAATAGCGAACAGTGTTTTACTACTAAGAATCAATGCCTGACAGTCATTCCAACAGCTCGCAAGAGCTTTAGTCTGTTCCTGTTATTGCCTCATAATACGTTAAAAGATAATTTTAACTCCCAGCAATGTATCAGCTGAAATGATATCGATAAAATTTAAACATTATTCCTCTTATTGTAAAAAATAGCAATCAGTTATAGTTATTGCTGAAAACGGGCCAAATCAAAATACATCGACCTAACTAAATAAATCCATAAAGAAAGTAATATGAATCATACCAATTATATTTTTAATTTAATTTTCTCAGACACAATCATCCAAAATAAGTTACAGTTTACCTATCCTGACGTGCAATGACCGATGGGGAAATGATTAATAGCAACGGGAAACCTTTCCAACACTTCGATATTTAACTTGAAAATACACGTACTATATAACACTTTTTAATTTAATTTACTCAAACACTTTCATCCAAAATAAATTACAGTTTACCTATCCTGACGTGCAATGACCGATCTTAATGGGGAAATAATTAATAGCAACTGGAAACCTTTCCAACACATCGATATTTAACTTGAAAATACACGTACTATATAACACTTTTTAATTTAATTTACTCAGACACTTTCATCCTAAATAAGTTACTGTTTACCTATCCTGACGTGCAATGACCTTCTTAATGGGGAAAGATTAATATCAACGGGAAACATTTCCAACTCTTAGAAGTTTAACTTTAAAATACACGCAATATATAAAGCTGTTGAAGCTGAAATGTAGATCTTAGCATAATATATCGATGCAGTATTTTCGCCAGAAATGTGACAAAATTGCGGTCTTTAAATCTGTTCCCAATATCACGAAATAACATATCGTGTTATTTGTCAAAATGTTTTTGCAAAAGAACATAAGCAATATAATATACATGGAGTTTGAAATACATATTATATAACATAATGTAGCGGGAATAGCCTCTTTATTTATTGTCATAATACCTGCTTATTAAGGTAAACTTGTCTTACCTTATAAACCATATAGTCAAACAGATATAGTCCTCGCTCATCAGTTTTATAATTTCGTGATCTTTACAGTTACCTTATACTCTTAGTTTCAAAATCCGTCTAGGGAACTGAAGTGGAAATATGTTCTCTGTGTGACGAGACACAACTTTGTTCTCATATCTCCTGCTCATATTTATGTAGCTTGTAATTACGATACAATATAGTGCTTAACATAAAGTTGATATGTTTGATCTCTTCAGTTGATATCTTCAATTTTAATAGTCGTTGGTAGCTGTCTGCTTTTGGCCTTTTCATTTGTATTGACCATCTCTATCCAGATCTAAATTAGAACGCGTGACTTTATAATCCATCCTCTGTATTGTCATAGTTAGAATTTCTGTATATAATTTGTGTTTTGTTAATAATGATAAGAGCTGACAAATATTTTCCCCTTCAGTCAATGACAGTACCACAACAACTGAATCTTATTGGCGACAGACATCTCTAGAAACCTCGACACCCATTACCACTACTTATAACTACTGGTGGTATACTACGTATTGGTGGTACTATACATCAGCAAGTAAGTAAAAGGACTGATATACTTATTCATACGCAAGACTACAATAGTAAAACAAACCAAAGGACTCAGCGGTTTGTTCAGGAAATGATATCCAAGGTTGACGAATTTAAGCATTGAATGTATCCCTTTCTTTGCCAATAACAGCTTTGTTTTTTGAGGGTCAACTATCTTTCTGTTTCGATAGCATTTGATCAATTCGATCGAATCAAACTAAGCGATTCTGTCTGGGACAATGAGCTGCAATATATATTGAGATACAATTCAAAAAATTGGAACATAAATAGAAACTTGAATTTCTTACAGCTTTGATATCATAATACCTAGTGTTTGCATTCTTTCATATATATATATATATATATGTTTGTGTGTGTGTCTGTGTGTGCCTGTGTGTGTGCTGAAAGTTGAATAATAAATTTTAGTAACTGATATAAAATTAACTCGTCAATATTCTAGTATGCACATATTTTCTCCGTTAGATTAGGTGCTGACAACAATGTGTCACTTGCACAGTGCACTAAAATATTTATTCATGTCGCCATTTTTAAATTGGCTATGACAAGGTTCCTAATCGTAAATATATATATGAGATGTCTTACTTAGGACCTTACAGAAGAAATTGCCCTTCCACACTGCCCTGCCAAAAACATAACAATATACAATAAATAAAACCCGACAATTTTGAGAATTTTGCTATACAGCTATGAGTTTCTGTATCAGTAATAACATTAGTACATTGCTTCGTTTATCTAGCAAAGGTCAATGTAGGTGGCCGTATCATCAAATGACCGATTTAACCAAACATATTGCATTAGTGAAACTTTGTATCTTAGGAAATTTAATCCAGCCAACATTTGTACCATTTGATACATGTGAACAAAACTTATATTAGAGATCACGAAGGAATCTTTGGAAAATAGACACCGAATCACTGCTCTAGCGTTTTCCAGTCAACTGAATTCACCGGCAAAAATTACGATCAGGCTGTGAGAAAAGCAAATTGTGTTGTTTGAGGGCTTTTGCTTTTGGACTGAATAATTTGTTTGTTTTTTGGAAAATGAGGACAACTTCAAGCAATGTAGTTAGGGTTATCCTGATAAAAACATTCAGATCCTCACAAAGGTTTAGTGCCTCGCCTAGATAGTTGTAGCTACTCATGGTGATGAACCATATCACCTTGCAATGACACCATTTAGCACTCATATTGTAAATATCCTAACTTCTGACGATCACGTTCTGGCGAACAATTTGTTAGTATAGAAATAACCACCGATTTCATCAATTACAGAAGGAAGTGGATGGCGAATGTAAACCAATAGATTTCTTCTTGCATTAGGTACACACCAATTAAAGGCAAATCGGGGACATTTTTAGAAAAAAAGTAGAATTTTGTTAAAAATATAATCTACATTTCGTGTATGTGTCTTTCTAAAGTCTCATACGGATAACTCATTACGAACCCTTCTATTGATTCAAGCTACTGAAACAAAATTGGCAATTGTTAAATGAATCCACGTATAATTTTTGGAGTGTATAATTATTGTTTAATTGTTTTACGATATGCTACATGACACAAATGATTTACTAGGTTGGAATTGGTGACCTGCTAGCAAACACTTACAAGACAATAAGTATAATATTCTTCCATCACAGATTCAACTCATTTTATGACTACGATCTAGTACATCGTTAATCCAATCATAAACTTAAAGTCTATTATCCTTTCATATTTTTAACGTCGTTTCAAAGTAGCTTGAAATAGTTTAACCGTTTGAAAAAGTTGAATAGTACATACATGGTATGACATCATGTTAATGCAGTTCAATCCAAAGACTTTCATAAATGGTACTAACAGCTGCCTCACTTGGCACTCAGCATTAGGAGGTTAGGGTTAGGACTGGTCATCTTGGTGTCAGGATAATGTGACTGGGTGGGACATCATGCTACATGTCTGCGGCATGATTACCCAGTGCTAGATATCACTATAAACTGCCTCACTGTAGACATCTTAGAGGCATGACTGAAAGGTTGTTAAAGCTACGATAAAACTCCTAATCACACACACTCAACTTGGCATCAATGTTTACTGACACACCATTGTCTTATAATGGTTGGCTTCGTAATCTGTTTAAACCATTAGTGTTTTGTGGTGTTACTAATTGCTTATTATTGTTAGACTCGTGTGTAAAATCCATTATACAATTAGAATCATGACAGAAGTTGCCAAAACAAAGTTTGTATACACCAATCAAGGGTACAAACAAATTAGCTACAATTTAACTGTGAATGCATAAATAAAGATACGTTTCGTGTAGTTACCGTGTGCATTTTGATTTCGTATTCGTTTCAAGAAAACCGTTAATCCAAGCGAGTATGACGTCCTTGGTAGTTTGAGCGTATGCCGGGATGCTGGTTTAGATTTACGCTTATATATATAAGTTCACAAACATTATATTTTAGTTTAAGACATATTGAATGTAAATTTAGTATTGGATGTAATTTGAATAAACAGTCTATCAAATATTAAAGGTTTTCTAATGAATGACTCCAAAACATAAAGATGTCGTTCAAAACTCTTAACCAAACATCTGGTGTTAAGAGGCATTTATTTAGATTTTTTTATAATTTCGCAAAAAATAAAGATGCATAAAACCGTGCCAAAGGACAACATATTGCTATTCCTAACTTTTAGAGACAGTATGTAGTACTAAACTGAAAGACTTAATTTCTGAGTACTAGATTTTTCAAATCACAAACATGTTATTTTCATAGTTTACACGTATATTCATTTTCTTCAAAAAAATATGTACCAGCATCGATACTATCATTGCGTGGTATATTCCTGTAGAGTAAAACCACATCAAGTGTAACCAGAAAAAAATTCCCTGTTAGTTTCGGTAAAGAGTTCAATTTGGTAATGAAATCAGAAGTATCGTAGACATATACTTAGTTTATCAGTGGTTGTAAAATATTATCAATATAATGCGATATATTTTGTAATTGAGCTACATGTAGAAATAATGAACTTACCCGTATATCCTAAGGGTTGTGACATATCAGTCGTTTTATATATTTTGGGTAAAATATAAATATGAGGTGTGAGTATTTTATTTGGTAAGATATCTAGTTTATTATATATGGAGTAATTGTATAAAGCGATTTCATTTATACATTTGCTTATTTTTTCTTCAATTTCTTCAGAAGGATTAAAGGAAAATGTTGCATAACATACTTCATCATTTAATTGTCTTTCTACGTCTTTAATATATTCCTCATTATTCATTTTTACTATGGTGCTAGACTTATCAGCCCTTTTAATAATAACACTTTCATCTTGTGATAAGGTACACAAAGAATTTATTCCTTCTTTCGATTTGTTTGTAAAAATGTTTTTATTTTAGGACTGCTATTTACAATGTATTGATTAGTTGCCTCGATATAAAAATTGAGATCAATATCTCGTCCACTAGAAGGTTCAAAGGATTAATCATTTTTCTTTAAATAAAGGACTTGTTATGATGATGAGGTCTACCGTCATATTATGAATTTATACATGATTACCAGAAAATTATGAAGTTATTTTCCTCTGCTAATTCATTTGGTTGTTGATTATCTCTTTTGATTTCTCTCCCATTATTTTCGATGTCGATGTTTCTCGTTGTCCTGGACAATTGTTTCTCTCTCTCTCTCTCTCTCTCTCTGTCTAATGTTTATAACATTTTAAGTAGACGTGCCAATAGTTCGTCCTTTTCAGATTCTGTTTTTAAAAACAAACTACGTTTTCATAATAAATGCCAGTATTGTCTATTATGAAAGTCTTTAGTTCATCTCTATGTTCTTCTAGTTATTTGCCTATCTTGATCACTCTCCTCTGATTTGCTTCTTTTAGCCTATCACCTATTTCCCACTATAAAATTTCCAATAGGGAGTCAATACATGTTTGAAACTTTCATGACAGTTTTCAAGAAAGAGTGCGTGTAATCCATTATTCGAATGTTTCTCCGCTAATTTTTCCATTGTTTTTTTTTCTTCAATAAGTCGTTCTATTACCAGACCGTGAATCATAGGTAAATGCCATGGTGTTCAGATTTTCTTTATAAAGTCCATCTGGAATCACGAATACGGAAATTTTATTGCCCTTTCCGTCAGTGGAATTCGCCAAACTTCTTTCAGAATGTCGAATTTGGTGACATACTTTGCATTTCCTATTTTATCAATCTAGTTATCGATTCTTAGTAATGGAAGTGAAAATGTTTGAATCACACTGTTCGTCTTACTATTATCAGTGTATATGCTGGACGTATTATCTGGGCTGGTTTAGGAACAAGTTCTAGATGGTGAACTACAGTCACTTTTACTCGGCTCTATAAAATCATCCTACAGCAAATACTGAATTTCGTTTTTCAAGCATTCCGATTTGAGAGGGATAATCCAGTACGGGTGTTGTTTCACAGGTGTTTAATGTACAATTTAAACGTCATGAACAAGTGTGTTTGTTCTTGCAGAGACATCTGAAAAAAGTGCTCATATTCTAGTAATAACTGTTTAAGGCCATTTCGTTCTCATTGTTGCAAATTTGAATGTTTCTGGTCCAGATTATTCATAATGTCTACATTCCAAAGATATGTCACTTCAAAATAAGTACTGTACGATTGTATGTTGTTTGTTTCGCCTCCCAGGAGTTTTTATGATATAACTTTAATAATTGTCTTTATTTTCAACTGTATAAGGAACATATTAAGCACCTAAAGAGCAAGATAGCCACAGCTATATCACAAAGCTAAAACCTCATTTCCTTTGAATTTGTATCATACCATAATTCCAGTTCTGACCGGCTACATTATAGATTAGTTCTTGCAACCTCACAAGCCTTTGACAACGTTTACTTTAAATTTAACACATAATCAAGAAGAGTGATTTAAGTATCTTCATTAAAAAGAAGTTTCTTTTTTAACAACTTCGACTGAATCCTAAATAATCTTGAACTGATTCCCTAAGAGCAACCAAATGTAAATGGATTCCTTCATCCCAATCTTTACTTGTATCGAAACAATGTGACAGAATAATATTTTCTCAAAGTTTGATGAAATCTTTCTAAAGCCCCCTTGGATCTCAGGGTGATAGGGAAGCAATTTGAATTGTTGGATCCCTAATTCACTTATAACCTTTTGTAAAATTCCAGACATAAAATGTGACCCTTGATCAGATAAAACAGATATGGGAAGACCGAATTGATATAAAAAAAATATCGAAGCAGTTTTAGTTTTAATATTTCAAATAGGAATTGCCTCTTGGAATTATGTTGACGCACGCATTATGGTCAACTAGTATAGTTACCGGACTTAGTCTTATGTAAGGGACTAACACAATCTACCAATATTCTGCTAATGTATTCGTCAAATGCAGGAGGAATAGGTTGCAGATGAGCCTTAGGTATCTTCTGATTGGGTTGTCCTGCATTTTGACAAGTATGACCAGATCTACAGTATTTATAAACATCACTTTTATCTTGTGATAAGTCTTAAACTCAAAATGACCAGCCAAAGGAGTTTCATGCGCCAGAATAAGAATTTCCTCTTTATATAATTTTGGGACATCTACAATTTGATATTTCTGAGACAACTTATTAACAGCAAATACATCGCGAAATCTCAATTTTCTCATTATAATAACATTTTTTAATGAAAAAACAAACAGGTACTTTTGTAGCTTTAGTTTCACTATCGGCCCTTTGAAACAAACATGCGGTCTCATGATCTAATCCTATTCAACGACACGTGATTGTCGTTTTTCACCCTGCTTAAAATAAAGAGCATGAGTAATTAAAAGGGAATCATTTTCATCAAGGAGTGAAAGTGACCTCATTAAAAGCTGAACCAATACATGTGTTATCTAACGGAATACTTTCCTGATCAATAGCTTTCATTGTAATAGTTCGAGTAACTACGCATCAGAGAAATCTATTTTAATAGCATCGACTATGAGCCAAACAAGACTTATCATTTACAAGTGAACAAACTACAACAATATCTCCAGCTAGGTCATTGTCTATTAATATAATAAATGCCCTTAATGGGTAAGACAGACGCTATTCCGACTGTCACTGGTCATGAGACTACGTCTGATGACAAACGTACACAGTGGAGAGTAACTTTAACAAAGCTGCACTCTACTTCCTGAATAGAAATACTCTCATTAGAAGAACACTTCTCACATAAAGGCAAATTACCTGATAATAAAATAATATCTGAAGCTCATCTGTCCCTTAAACTTGTAATAGGGATGGGATTGGTTGAATCACATCTGAGTGTTTTACAACCCTTTGACATGAATGGTTCATATTTCAAGATGATAAAATGATACTGGAGTTTCATAGATCCAACACATGTACTGCTTTTAATGTATAACCTTGACCTCTTAGAAATACGATCATGTGGTCTGTTTTGATTATGTTACTAACTATCCAATTTGAAGCAATCATAAAATAATTGTGTCCTTTCTTCTTGCACTAGGTACACGTAGGAAAGAGAACACGATTTCTGATTAATCTTATTAGAAACTTGATTTTTTAAATTGTGCCAGATTTAAATTTATGAAGGATTTTTATTAGGCTGAAATATATTTTACTAGAAGATTGTCGAGTGGAACTCTTTCAAGCGAAGCATTATGGATACGAAATACTCGTCATAAGTAATAGCTTCCAATGTTTCGATATGATATCACTATGGATATGGATCTTGAATTCTTCAAGTAATGCGAGTCGTCCTAGAGTTTCGTAATATTGATCAACTTTCTTGTCTAAGCATCACCTGTTAATGAACTGCGTTTTTTTCCGCTTGCAAATTCGACATGCTTTTGTCAGCTTCTTTATTATAGTTCCTGAAATTGTGTAGATAAGCCTCAGATACTAAAACCATAACCCTTTAAAATGCATTCTTTAACCAGATCATAGTCACCACTTTGCTGTATTCTCGGGCTTTACCGAAAAATGCCGTCTGTAATTATAGGGTCCAATTCTACATTAGCCATTTCAAATTTTAATCAACTGTTTAAATATAAGGAAAATATTTATCTACTTCCTATTCTCTAAAGAGTGCACTAACCTAACATTCATATTAACATCAAAACTTGAATTTGTATATAAAATGATAATGTACTTTTCACTTACCAGCTAATATTCTCTTAATCTGCATTTGCATCCGTATTATCCAATATTTTTACTCCTTGTCCAATTGCATTTCTCTCTCTCTCTCTCTCTCTCTCTCTCTCTCTCTCTCTCTCTCTCTCTCTCTCTCTCTCTCTCTCTCTCCTATTCTCTAACATCATTTGTTTTTATTTTTGTCTGTATCTGCGTTTGCTTTTCCTCCTTCTGAAGTTCAAGTTTTCTTACCTTTAATTCCATTTTGTATGTTAATGTTAATTCCTTTTTTTGGGATGTTAGAGTCATGCTAATAAAAGCGAAACTACTTTTTTCCAAAACATTCTTTTCCACCAAATATTGGTCTAAAATATATTGTATTTCTTGCTTCGTTAACGAAGCATTTCCTTCATAAAGATCATGGTGGGTTTTTTTTTGGTAACTTGAAGCAATTCATCTTTTTCAAGAAATATTTCGGTTCCTGGGCAGGATTTGAAATTTAATATTTCCAATTTTTATAACATTATGCATAACGTGTTGATATTACTAAAGATTACTTAGAACGTCCTGGTCATCCGCTGCACTCAAATCCGGCTTCGGCCGTCTCGACGGTGTCATGCTGCTGAACTCAGATGATTTTGGGCGAGATAGTGGGGTCAAGGAACTGCACAACACTTCCTCACTTAAAACAGAGTCACCGTGTAAGCCATTCTTGTAATCCATCCATCCTATTTCATCACCCACATAAGTCCTGTGGCGAAAGGCAAGCGACGGAGCAGCAGATGTGGGTACACATACAGCCCCATCCACAAACCTACACACAGGCTACACAGGCCATTAAGGTCGTTCAACACTGACATTAAGCAGCAGTGTAGTCAGACAGCCCAATGAGCGACTTCAGGAACGCACTGGGCAGCTCAATGGCATGAGGAAGGGGCTAGAAAATGTGCCCTAAACAATGCCTGCTCTACACTACCCTAGCCAGCATCTTGCAGCTTGCGTCGACCCTACTGCAGCTGTCAAATTACAAAGAAGAAAATGAGGAGTGTTCCACTCACACGTGGAGCATGGAATGAATGTACGCTTTTTACTAGACAGAGAGGGTGCGGAAAGACCCCACAGAAAGACCGACCTAATAGAAAAGAACTCGTCAGATACAACGTGGACATTGCTGCCTTGAGCGAGACCCGGCTTGGAGGCTTGGAGGAAAAGGCAAACTCTGTGAAAGAGGCTCCGGAAAAAACTTCTTATGGAGCAGTCGTGGAAGTGGACAGCGCCGTAAGGCTGGTGTCTACTGCGCAATGGGCTGGACGTGCCAAGGGAGTAAACCACAGTCCCATGACCATGTAAATTCCCCACTCCCCTTGTCTGTAACAAAGCACCTTACCATCATCAATTGTCATGCTCCAACCATGACCAACCTAGATGAAGTGACGGTCAAGTTCTATGAGAATCTTCACTCCATAATTGCGGACAGGTCCTTCATTGCTGACGTTACAATGGCAGATAAGCTCGTCATTCTTAGCAATTTCAATGCAAGTCTAGGATGTTATCACTTTGCCTAACATTTAGTGCTAGGAAAGCGCGGAGTGGGTCACTCTAACGGTAACGGTCTCCTTCTGCTCCAGACATGCAAAACACACGACTGAGCAACAAAGCCAATGAGATTAGAGCTACACAGACCAGCCTGACATGAAAAACTTCTAGAAAGCCCTAACAAAAGTAGATATGGACCTAGATCCTCTGGATCATTCAACTTTCTCAGTGCACACAGGAACTCACTAATTAATGACAAAGAGAAATTATTGAACGATGGGCTGGACACTAAAACAGCGTCCTGCATTGCCCTTCATCCATCTACGATGAAGCAATCAGTCGTCTCTCCCAATTACCCATCCCTGAAACAATGGATGAATCGCCAACCTTGCTCGCGACACAGAAAGCAGTACGTCTGTTCGCTGGTGAAAAATCACCTGGGTAAGACTCAATCCCATATGCAGTCTCTAAGGAATGTGGAACAGCCTGATATAGAGGCTATATCAACTGTTTGTACTGATGTATCAGAGAGACGATCATCTAGGATGTCAAAGACGCTTCCATAATCCACATGTGTAAGCGCAAAAGGAACTCTCAGGACTGCGACAAACACAGGGGTATATCCGTACTCTCAAGTGCAGAAACGATACTCGGCATTAGCATCCAGACCAAACTAAAGGTCTACAGGGCAGTTGTGCTCCCCATAAAATTTTACCCATGCGAACCGTGGACGGTGTACAAAACGCAACGCTAGGACTCTGAACCATTTTCATACCACAAATTCAGGAAAATCCTCAATATCAAGTGGCAGGACAAGGTACAGACATTTAGGTACTCGCCCAGTAGGTCTCCCCAGCATCCACACCATATGATGCAGTGTCAGTTACGTTGTGCCGGACATGTTGTACGCATGCCAGACCACCGGCTGCCTTAGAGACTCTTCGGTGGCGAGCTACAACACAGACCGCGATCCCACGGAGGTCAAACGAAACGCGTCAAGGGCAATCTGAAAGCTGCATTGAAAAGCGATAATCATAAGCCCTGATTCCTAGGAGCAAACCACAAGCGATCGAGTCACTTCGCGTTCCTACGTGTACAAAGGTTCCAGCTTGTGCGAATCTAGTAGGACTGTAGCTGAAGAGGCAAGGGTTGACCTCATAAACGTTTGTCTTGAATATTCAAAGAGAATACAATGTATATTCTAAAATTGAGATGTGTTTTTGACGTTCAGTTGAAAATAGACATGTGCCTTTAATAATTCTTGATCTAAGAATCTTAGTGTTTCCAAATAAGCATACATTTTAAATTAAGACCATATAGATACGTGCCTCTAATAATTCTTGATCTAAGTCTTAATGTTTCCAAATAGGCATATGTTTAAAATCAAGACCATATACACATACTATAATGCAGAAGAGATCTGGATTAACTACAAAAAGAGGTTTTTAACAAAACTGGAAATGTTAACGTGAAAAGGTTTGATAATGATTCAATGTGAAAGACTGTTACCTTTCAGACTTACTAGTCAACAAAGATGCATAAATTGAATTGTGCCGCCCAGTAAGTTTCTAGTAACATTTTATTGATATTTATTGATAACTTTAGAATGCCTAAGTGTCTAGTAAATGTTGGTTTTATGTTCATAGTCATACGTTTCTCTGAATAGCCTAAGTAACCGAAACAACTCTCGGATTTGTTCGGCAATAGTTATATTTGCGTTGAGTACTTTACATTCGTTTGTTTTTGTTATAGTTTTATTTGGTTGTTACTTTTTTTAGGTAAGATGCAGCTCTGTTTTTGCAGAGATGAAAAGAGATTCCAAATCTTATGTACTTTTCAGCGTATTTTTCCATCTTACTGCAGGTATTATTTGGCAATACATTATATCACAGACGTTGCCCAGAGATTAAAACCGAATTGTCAAACGTCCAAAATATTAGACCTAGTGTATACACGATGCTATTTATTTTTACCACGAGAAGATAGACGTTCTTATTTATTTTGTGACTTATTTATGCTTTTATTCAACAGTTCCTACAAGCACGACAACGTCATGGTACCCTACTACCTCAAGTAAGTATTTTTAATTCCGAAAATTTGTCCTAAAATGAGATGCGTTCACTAGGGCACTGAATACATTCTCCAAAGGTAAGACATGGCCTTTTAATATTTTCATATGACTGTACCGCTGCCTATCACAGCTCCTTATAATAACGCTATTTTAATGACAACACCTAAGTTGGAACTATGCTACACTTGCCTAGTCACTGACAAAGTAAACGAATTATTAGTATCAGTACTATCAGCAGTAAAACTATTTAACACCACTATCGCGCAGGTATTCATCATAACACGCATAAATTCCCCTGTTAGCCAGTCTAACACATAGTCCTCAAATTATGCATGCATCGTCATCGACTAGCTCAGAATAGATCACTTATAAGTTATATGCAGTTTCAAATTTAGTTTAAAACACATACGCCAATGACGAGTAATTACCATTCTGGAGAGATGTTTTGTTCTTGGAACTGAATTTCACCTAACGATAATTCTGTAGTTTGTACAATGCGACCTTGTACTATAATATCAGGTCATTTTGTTTAGTAAACAATTTATTGAGGCCTTTCTACCTTGGAAGGCAAAGAAGACATATTGACCAATTGGATGGGACTTTCGTGTCGTCAGTTGGTCGCCCCCCATCTAGAAAAGCCAGGGCACCTAATTTCTGATTGATTAAAGTTAATAGATCTGATCTTTTTGACAAGTTAGAATGATATGGAAATGAATATTTGGCCCGCATCCTAGTTCTGTAATGGTGTCTTTGCTTTTATATTTAAGGTATGTTTACCAGAGATTTATTGTTTCCTGTCTTCAAACTCAGTCTTAGTAAAATCAGCTTAAGATGATTCCTGTCTTAAAACTCAGTCTTAGTAAAATCAACTGAAGATGAGAGGAATTAATTAATTAATTTACATTAATAATTGAAATTAGAAGGTGCCAATACGTTTTGGAACTAGATAACTATTTTCTAATTACTGTGCACACAAATCGATATTTCGTTCGTCATAGTCTAATATATATATATATATTATTATTTCACTCTGTACTCTAGGGACAAAGTATCTGATGTTTACAAATCTTCTTCTTTTTACAACTATGTATATATATATATATATATATATATATATATATATATATATATATATATATATATATATATATATATATATATATATATATATATATATATATATATTAATGATAGATGGAATCGAGACTCAGTCTATGTATAAATGCGTTAATAATAGATATAATCCAGACTCAATGTATATATGCATTAATAATATATAGAATCCAGACTCAGTCTATATATATATATATATATATATATATATATATATATATATATATATATATATATATATATATATATATATACTTTAATGATAGACAGAATCCAGAATCACAGATGTTACCATCTAACAAATTCCCTGATACTAATGGAAAAAAGTCGACCATATGCCATACCATCATATATTTCATACCCGTTTAAGGTTAATAGTGATTGGAATCTTCCAGTTGAAGCGTGTTAGTAAGGTTACCTAGGTGATTGTTTGCATCCAGGCGTTGTCTAAATAACATCAGTGTAGCCTACCCTACCGATTGCCAAAGTCTCGGATTCCCTGATTCTCGGTTATTTGAACCAGGTTCTTTGCGATGGCGCATCGTGGCTTCAAAGCAAAGTTGTTTATGTTCGTGTTGGACGATTTAAGTTTTCCGGTATGAATTAGGTTAGTTATATTTATAATAGATTTACACCAACTCCTTGATTGAAAATATGTTACTGCATTCCTATCCTTACTTGTAATCAACGACGTTCAGTTGTGAAAGATTGATCTTAACAGGAAAACTTCTGAACTCTTCAATGTTCAGCTTAACAATACACATATTACTTTATACTGTGCAAGCAGGAATGGAACATCTATCATAAGATATCGATATCGTTTTCAACAACAATGTGCCATATTTGCGATCTATAAATATCTTTTCAATATCACGAAGAAAACATTCCATTAAGATTTTTCCAACTTGCTTTGTACGATTAACATTAGCAATATACTATACATTTAATTTAAAATACATATAATATAACACAATTGAGCTGGAAAAACATATTTATAGAATGTCACGTTACTTGCTAATCTATGTAAACATGTCGCACATCGTAAACCAGATAGCAATATAGTTCTTTTTCATTTGTTATAATGGTGTCATATTTGAAACAAAGATAGCCTCTGTGTTTCTATCGGAATGAAGTGGCCCTATCTACTTGAAGTTTATAAAGTGAAGTATTTGTGTTTAAGTTTGATTGATTTGTAAAGCAAGCCTCTAGGGCTCTGCCTGATTGGAATGTAAACAGAAGCCTCTGCTTTTGTCTGACGGAAGTGTTGATGCCTATGTGCTTCTGCCTGAAGAATCCAGCAGTGTCTCTGTGGCCCTGTCTGACTAAAATGTCAAGCAGGGTCTACATTGCCCTGTATATATATATATATAATGATCTTCATGTGTATTAGGTATTATTTGCAAAATGTTATATGTTGTAAAACCAGCATCTACATGTTCGACAATACAAAAAACGTATTAACATACGTATATGAATGCAAGAATCATCGTTTCGTAAATGTTTTTTGCAACATTTCTATCTTCATTTGTATTTTTGGACTGATGATCTTTAGATATAAAATGTTAATTTTTAAATTAAGGCAATACAGTGCAGTTACAAGTATATTTTCCATAAATATGTTTTGCTGTCGTTATCTATTGCGATGTTTTCTTCGGTATATTACCTTCGTTTAAATTCCTAACAGGTAACTCCCTGGAGAATTTCGTTTCCTCAAGCTGTACATCAAGTGGCTGGTATATCCAGGTTGACATGTACAGACTACGGCAGGTGTACCCTAATGCACGTGAATCTGATATCTACCTCGGTGCAAACTCGTGCACTGGTTACAGCAATGGTTACACACTTGTATTCCAACATGGCATCAGAGACTGCCTAACCAGTGAGACGGTACGATATCAAAACACGCCGCATCTAAGATTTAGTAGCCTGCTCGTGTTGTTTTCTCCCGACATGATGAATACGTGCTTTCAATTTTAAGCATACTAATATCAAGATTATATGTACCTAAATATATTTTCAAAAAATGATTTTTTAAATAATAATGGCAAAAAATTGAAATTATTAAGATGTATTCTTGTTAGCTTCATATTTATTATTATTGCGTTATTGCGATTTGAAAGGTTTGGGCCACAATTAGTTATTGTATTGTTTTATTAACTTATTACGCCCATATTTCTAAAGACATGGAGTATAAATGCAATTAGCTACAAATATAAGAGAGACAATTCATTCATTTAAAAAATAACATGTCAATACATTCCAAGATAATATTAAGCAATATATGTAGTGAGGTACGCAGACGCGGATCAGAGTATTTTTAAAATTTATACAGATTCAATTATTAGTTGTTTTAAATAATTTAATTGTACTAACGAGTCATTCTATGTTGTCTGTCCTCTCTAACCGAAACTTATGTCGACAAAGCCTCTTCTGACTGGGGGTATTATTAAATACTGTATTTAAGTATGTCGTAAAATGGCTACGCACAAAACTGGACTGAATGTGAAAGGCAGTTAGAATTGTAATGGACACTCGACGATATGAAAGATAGTTAGAATTCATACAGACACTGTACAGCCTTTTAAACATTGTCATAATTGGTACGGTCATTGGACCGTTTATAAAAGACAGTTTGCATGGCTCCGGACAATGTAATGTCTATGTAAGACAGTAGGGACAGACACTCGACGGTCCATTAAAGAAAGCATTGTTTTGGACACTGGACGATCAATAAAAGATAGTTTGTATTGCTTCATAAACTAAATGGCCATTCAAAGACAGAATTGCAATTGTCACTTGAAGATCTATGAAAAACAGCTCTGTTATCGGCACATGACGGTCTTTGAAAGTCGCTTTTCATTCTTGTAGACACTAGACGGTCTGTAAAAGACAGCTAGCATTGTAATGGAACCAGATGGTCTGTTAAAGACAGTTACCGTTTGTTTGGACACTTCATGGTTTATGAAAGACAGGTAGCATTGGTTTGGACTCTGAAAGGTCTTCCAATGACATCATTGTTATGGAAACAGGGTTATCACTGGAAGAGATTACCAATTTAATGGACACTGGACGGTCCATGACACACAGAAATGTTATAGGTACTGGATGGTCTACAAAAGACAGTAAACATTTTTATGGGCACATGACCGTCTCTGAAAGTAATCATCGTTGTGGGCATTGCAAAGGCTATGCAAGACAGTTAGCATTGTTTTGGTCACTGGACCGTCTATCAACGACAGTAATCATTGTAATGGAAACTTTATTGTCCATGATATACATTATTGTTATGGACACTTGACTGTCTATAAAAGAAAACATTGCTATGGTGGACACTGGACTGTTTATGAAAGACAACATTGTTATCGACACTGTACTGTTTTGTTTTTAAGGACAGCATTGTTATCGATACTGGACAGTCTTTGAAATACATTATTGTTATGGACACTGGACTGTCTATGAAGGGCATTATTGTTATGGATACTGGACTGCTCATAAAAGACAGCATTTGTATGGATAATTGGCTGTCTATGAAAGACATTATTGTTATGTACAGACTGCCTATCAAATAAAGCATAGTTATCGACACTGAACGTCTTTGAAACCTAGCATTGTCATGGACACTGGACTGTCTATGGAACACAGCATTGTTAGGGACACTGTACTGTCATTGAAAGACATTGTTGATATTGACACTGGACTGCATATACAAGAAAATATTGTTATCTACACTATACTGTTTTAAAGACAGCATTGTTATGGACACTGGACTGCCTATGAAAAATATCATATTATGGACACTTGACAGGTTTTTCAGCAGATTCAGCTGATTTTCGCGTATTGAAAAGAGTCTAATGCAAATAATTTGAGCAAGACAAGAAAATGTATGGCATTGTTTTCTATCTCAAACTATGGTCATGATGACTAACGTTGTACGTTTAATTGCAAAAGATGAAAACATGAAAAATTGTGTGATATTTTATAATTAATATACCATAATTAGCACAAGCTCACTATATATATGTTTTCCTTAACACTTAGTCGTCAATGTTTCATTTGGAATTTATTGTATGTTTACGTTCTTAAAAACTAAAGAAACTGTATGGTGTTGGAGAACACAGAGTAAACATTTTATTGGGAGTTACGTATGCTGCATATATTGATAATGTTTCATTTATTTTCATGTATTCACGATAGAGCGCATGGTTTGATTGGGTTTTCACTGCATTATTTCTTTTGAGATACGATATCTACAATTCTCTTTCAGGTTACACAAAATGCCATAGTGTACAGAAACAGATTATTTTATGCCATGCGAGATCCCCAATATCAGTTCATCATACGAGCTTACAATTGGACCCTTGAAGTAGAATGTGACGTCATGAGAAATGAGACTGCGTCCAGTCATATCAGTCATAATACAATAGGACAATTAGACTCTGGCCACGTGCAGGGAACCAGTCACTACAATATCACCATGCGATTCTACAGTGATCCCAACTTCCAGTACGAAATACCAGGAAATCCTCTGCACGTGACAGTCGGATCTGACGTATATGTAAAGGCGTACACAGATGCAGCTGACTGGGGAATCAAAATGATCGTACACTCCTGTTACACCAAACCTGACCCGTATGCGGCTGATAGTTTGAAATATTACATCATAAGGGATGGGTAAGTTTCATTTGTAGGCTAAAGAGATATACAAGTTATAAAATTATATCATATGCTTTTAATTTCCTTGATGATATCTTATTTTGGTATAAAGTTTTGCACATATTAGTGTGTGTTGTTTCTCAGAAAACAGTTTCTAAAGGATAGTATGCATGAACAATTGCCACACGAGAGCACTCTCCACTGGTAACATAAACGCTTAGCAGGAACTGCAATACCTTCTGGGTGAAGGTTATCATCGGGTTTAATACACAACAGGGGCAGGCCTAGAATAGCTGATGGCAACTGGCGCCCGAGGCGAACCATGGCATCCCCGCAACAATATCCTCAAATGTTGCCCCCCGTTTAACTTTTGGCGTCTTAGTCAACCGCCTAGTTCACTTATATCAGGAGTGCACAACACGAGACTCGTCGGGCCGTGTATGGCCAGCGAACGTGTTCTGTCCGGCCCTCAATGCATATTAAAACATCACAAAAATCTGGCCTGTGAAGAGTAATTATATTAAAGAAATTAGTGTAAGTGTGCCCTAGGGTGGTCTTAGAAAACGCAATCTGGCCCTCAAGCGATAAACGTTATCCACCCATGCCGTACGTGAATGGCCTCCTCTGTTGAGGAAACTCAGTTATGTATGCAGTGTTCGGTATCCTTTATTATGTTGTCATTAGATTTACACAAAGTAACTTATGACAAACGCAGTTCATGCACAATTTTGGATCAATAGAATGTTAACATTTTGAAGCCTAATACAGCCCTAGTAAATATTTATATTTAATTTGGTATGCACAAAATCAATTGCTGTCCCTTGTTAAACCTATTATCTTCATTGTCCTGTTATCTCTAGGGGTTTCAACTATGTAATAAGACAAAGAAAAACCCAACGAGAATTCAGATTTCCAAAATATATTTATTTCCGTCAAATATAAAGTCAAACAAAGTGAAAGAAATAGAACTAACTTAGAGTATAGGAATTCCTAGAATATTATCCTCAATATACTATCAAATTCACATTAGAGCAGAAACGATCCAAAGGTATTCCAAATGAAGATTCCAGTGTGCGCATGTGCTGTTCTAGCACCACTGGAGAAATACAGTTCTAATCAAAAGGTCTTACTTCAGGGTTAATTCCAATATCACCCAAGTCCTTGAATTCTTCACGTAATCCGATTGAGTTATCTAAATATTTAAGTCCTTAACTAATTTCAACTCATTATTCAGCAATGTACTGTCGATTTAGAATGAAATGGTTTTCATGTCCACAATTTCAATGAACATATTATAAATAAATCTAAATTCCTTTGAATGACTCACACAAGACTGGATTTATATTCCCTTTATATATTATCCTAATATGTAGCAAATGAATATATAAATCTCCATAAAAGATTCCGGAACAGTTATATCGTTTTCCCTTGTGATATGCCTTAGTCATCAACATTAATTCTATTTATCATTATCCAATCAGTGGATACGGCAGTCGTGACAAATCGCCAAATGTACTCCCTACCTAGAGTCATGTTATGTTGACTTTACCTCCATTGAAATAATGCGTTGCGTACTTAACATTATTAGGCATTGATGAAAACTTGACTTACGAATATAATTTTCGCAAAGTTTTTTACATGTACTTTTTAATTGTACAATTAAAGAATTAAAAATCAATGTGAAAATGTGATAATGACTGGTATTACAGCGACAGTTAAAATTAAGGTTTAGCGTATATATTTAGCGAACTGTTTAATAAGTTGGACATTCCGTTTTCCTTCATAAAGCAAATCACACTAATTTACAAAGGTATAAGTTTGGAAAACATATTGAAATGAATTTTTATTTTTTATGTTTGAATTCAGATGTGAAGCAGACGTAAATACACATTATATTTCTCAATCAACTCACGAGACAAAGTTTATGTTCCGAGATTTTGAATATACATCCAATCACGAAGGACTCTACCTTTACTGCGATGCTACCTTCTGCGAGACTTCCAATTATTCCTATCAATGTCAGCAGTCTTGTAACCCGAGAGGAAAGAGGGAAGCTGAATCAAGACCCAGATTGACGGAAACCGTTCAGGAAAAGATCATTCATACTCGCAAATAGAATAAATTTTTTGACGGAATGTTGTAGTTTTAATACATATGCAATAAATGTCTTAGACAATACATAATCATTGAAAATAAATTCCTTGATTAAGTTTTTTTCAGATGAGGGATTTGTTCACAATTGACTTCAAACATGTATTATGCTGTACAGAATTAAAAACAAAACTGTAGAAATTTGTCCAGAATTTTTGGAACATGTATTAACTTGTCCAGAATTAAAAATGAAAATGGATAAATTGTCCAGATTTGATTGGAACATGTATTAACTTGTCCAGAATTAACTTCGCACGTTTATGAACTTGTCCAGAGTTGTAAAAATTGTACAAATTGTCCAGAATATGTATTAAGTTGCCCAGAAGTTTTAAATAATGTAGAAATATTACAGAATTGATTTGAATATGCATTAACTTGTCAGAGATTAAAAACAAAATTGACTAATTGTCCAAAATTGATTCGAACATGTTCAAAATTAAAAACAAAAATGTAAAAGTTGTCCAGAATTGATTCGAATGTATATTAACCGTCGGAATTAAAACACAAAAATGTAAAAATTGTCCAGAATTGATTAAAACTTTCATTAACCTGTCCAGAATTAAAAATAAACTGTAGAAATTGCCCAGTGAATTCGAACATGTATTAACTTGTTCAGAATTAACTTCGAACATGCATCAACTTATCCAGAGAATTCACGCTTTTATAATACAATCCTTCAATATGCAAGATCTAAAATAGTATAAGATGTGATATTAATTGATTTATATTGTTAATACTATCATGAAATATAGATAAAGATAAGTATAAAGAGATGGCTAAACTAGAATTAAATATAACATATAATGTTGCCGTATTTTTATTTTAAAAATTGTCTCGATGCAAAATTTGCTGCATATTCTTTATTTGTTACAAAGTCTATGAAAATTTATAATTGTCCTTTCTCTAATAGAATCAGTAGACCAGTTTTATTTGACAACTTTTTTACCTTTTTTGGATTATGTTATTTATTTTAACATTTTTTTGTAATGAGAATGCTTTAACAAACTCAACTGATTCATATTCGAACGACTAATATATCAAATAAATATTCGAACGACTAATATATCAAATAAATATCTTAGATTTCTATTATTTCAAATGTTACTGGTTGTATTTACCATGATGGTAATATTTAAAATGATATTTTATCGTCCATGAGGATCCCAAAAGAACATCTATTCATGTGAAGTTCATTAGATATTTATGATACGACAAAGAATGGAAGAAAATAAAGAAAGAAATAGTTACCTGTCTTTAAACTTAGTTTGTTACTCTATATTGTTTACAGTACAGATGCACTAATCATGAAGACTGACACATTTGTTGCAATAAAAAATTGTTTCACGTGTACAAATTGTGAACGGCATATTTGTTTTCACGAAACAAAAATGTGATTTAAGGAATATAAATTCATTACCGTTGTCAGCTATGCCATATCAATTAGAATGAGATAAAACCAACCATTCTTTATCCACAGAATCATAGCAGTTATTAATCACTGTCTGTAAATTCCAATTTATGAGCAAATATAAAAACATTTTTATATCCAAAATTGCCTTTTTTTGTAAGGTGCTTCGATTGACTCTAAACCATTTCGTAGCACGAACAGTTGACTCTAAACCATTTCGTAGAACCAACAGTTGACTCTAAACCATTTCGTAGCACGAACAGTTGACTCTAAACCATTTCGTAGCACGAACAGTTGACTCTAAACCATTTCGTAGCACGAACAGTTGACTCTAAACCATTTCGTAGCACGAACAGTTGACTCTAAACCATTTCGTAGCACGAACAGTTGAATAAGTAGGTACCAAGATGAGCATTTTTTATTAAATACCATCAAATATTTACTCAGTATCAAATATTGGAGAATTTTATAATTTATGTGAAATGCTATTTGCAAATTACTTTACATTTAAATTGTGCTCAGATTCTATTTAATTGTTGAAAAAATGTACTTTAGATATAAGACTGGTTCGGGGCACTTTCCTATCACACGTTCTTACTGTGCCATATAGTAGATTTACTCTTTAACACTCGGCTGATTTTAAAAGTATTACGATCTTTTCGCGCAACATACACGTGACTTCTGTATGTCCACCGTAATTCACCATCTTTCAACTATGTTTTAAACATTCCAATATTACCAATTTCTATTATTAGTGGTGACATCTGATGGAGTGAATGACAGACTTAACTGTTCCAGGTTATTAATAATACATTTTATATCTAATTCGCTGTCGGGAGAGGCGGAGATGAATGTAAGGAGAACCTGACTTTCCAAATGTACGAATTTAAAGAGTTTTCTTTGATGTAATTGATTGAATCAGTTATTACTCGCCAAATATTTATGCAGAAATGTTGTCAAAGACATAGTCTTTATTTCGTTCTTTCTTTGGAAATAATTTGTTCGTCACGTTTGTTAATATTTTGTGACATCTTGCAAAGGTTAGGGCAATTTAGGTACCTTCAGTTTCATGTTACTCAATATGTTTTTGATTTGTATTATATGGTTTATCTTATGCCCAAAATCTTTTAACTTTACTCATTTAGTTCAGCATAAAAAAAAATAATTTTATGCTTAGTTTGTTACATTATTTACAGAAACGTGCGTCCAATAATTTCAATATACTGAAACAGTCATTTTTCATCACATATTTAATTACACTTGGACATGTAAAAGAAGGATGACATTCAAATCGAAAATAGGTTATATTGTGTTAATAGTGCTGTCGAATTTGCAGAATTTTTAAAAGTGGGGTATTCACAAGTAAAAGATCTATAAGAATCGATCTTCACATGTCACACGAGTCATGAAGCCATGAGAAACTGAAACTCGACACATTAACGGCCGTAGCGAATCATGCGCTATTCATGTATACTCTGATCGAATTCGGAGCATCACAAAGCCTATAAAATACGAAGTGCAATTCTTGTAACTAACATTATGAACAAAGATAACAAGGAAACTCAATAATTATAAAAAAAGACGGTCGCATGAACAACGGAATCTGGAAACTCCTGTTTTACATAAATGGATGCTTACACTGATACTACATTTCCATGAAAATACTACATTTCCATGAAAATACTACATTTCCATGATATTGAAACAACCTGTCTGTTCTGGCACAAAGAAGAATGAGCCATATATTATTGGGGCGACATATTTGATAGTTTGACAGTGTTTCAAATTGGATATTTTTGTATTGATACATTTTCTTTTTCTTGGTGTTTTATGATGTTAGTATTACGTGTGACTGAACATAGCTTGTTTGTGCATATTCTTACACTAAGTGAATCTATTATAGGTAAAGCAGGAAAATGTTTCCATCATTGAGATATAGAGAAATCCCTGTTTCAGCTACATACTTCGGCTTTATTATGTCCTTTATTCCTAGCACATGGCAAGTACATGATATGCCTTATTTTGAATCCAGTGTCGATTTGCGCTTGAATAGATGTGACTTGTATGCTGTGTGCTGTATAAATTTCTCTAGAGATGGTGTATGAATCCTGAAAGCATTCTAATGTATGTAAGTTTAATATTTTATCAGATATCAATATGGATATGCACTTTTTTTCCTCTTTCAAATGGAACTGTGATTAAATGGTTTGAACATATGATGTGTAGTTATCAGTGTGTGTGTGTGTGTGTGTGTGTGTGTGTGTGTGTGTGTGTGTGTGTGTTGGATTTTTAACGCAGATTTAAACTTTTTATAGTCATATCGCTACGATGTTTGCAAAGTGACAGAATATAATGATGTCAAGCACTGGGACATCATGCCACAGACATAGAGCATTATGTCCTACCCATTTACTTCATCCTGATACAAGCTCGACTAATGCTAACACTTATATCTTAATGAGGCAGCTTTGCATATGTCTTTGGTATGACTAGTCAGAGGTTCGAACTCGCGACCTCCCCGTCATAGGTGGACGCTCTAACTACTTGATTCCCAGAGCTGTGCTTAGTTTCCAGCAAAATGTCACATTTGGACTTAATTCTATTAACAAAAAGTAATAGAACACTAACATCAAGTAAATATTCATATATATCAACATGCCGTCTGGAATTTTAAACAATCCAATTTTAATTCAATGAAGACATTTGTGGTATTGTCATTATGGATCATTTTTTAAAGATTTATAAACGTTCAACTCAAATTTCAACTCAAATTTGTACGATAATGCAGTGTATTTTGTTCAAACGACACAATTTGTCTTTCTCGGATCGCAAAGGAATACATAAAGAAAATATACAAATTCTAATATGTCTCGTGTTGGTGATAGTACGAGGACAAATCAGTTGTTTGTAAGTAGACTATACATATTGAATTATAGGATATTATCAATTTGGATGGATGTTTACATCAATTTGGATGGATGTTTACATCAATGCCTTTTCGTCTTCTTCTTGTCCTCAGTAAACGTCTTTCCCATCGATATATGACTCAGCCCTACCATGTCTTTCTTTAACATACTCTTTAAAGTTGTACGAACGAGATTGATAAGGATGTTCTAGCGTACGTGCAAAAAACCAGAGTAAATACAATTTCTTTATTTACCTAACCTTTACTGATTTCATCTTAACCTTGAAATTCGTCTCCAGATTAGACTTTAGGTATGTTTCAAAATCTGACTGTAGTTCGATGACTTTCTTAATTGCGTTTTGTATAAGACACAATGTTAATTAAGTATGTTTTTCATGCAGATATTATAGCTGTTTCGTGTTTCGCTTATGACACATTGACACTCATTTAACCTTTAATTAAAGTTACAAGATATAAAATTAGGTTTCTGAAATAATAACCTGAGTGAGTTTCCCGCAGTTTTAATAAACCTACAAGGCTTCCGGTCTGAAGTATCCATCGGGACCAATACTTTGTCGATGTAAAACATGTCACTTGGCATTCAGAATTGAATTATTTTAAAACATCTTCCTATTCGTTGGCGGATTTTAAATTTATTGCTGTCTGGGAGGAACTGACGGATTGAAAATATCAGAACTTTACTTATAATACTGCGTTTAGAAAATTGTTACACTTGTCAGGTATATTCATTCAACTTGGTAATGCATAAACATAAAACAAACTTGCTTATATTTCCCAACTATTCCTAAACGAACAGAAGCATCTATGCAAAAGACCACCAAAAGAAATAAAAAAGATCAGGTCTTCACAAAACAAATTCAAATTGAGTCACAAACGTGAACTCGAATTAAAAAGAAGAAAAACTAAAATTGACACGAATGTCAAATTAAATACTTTCAAAATATAGCTTATACAGGTATCTCAATAGTGTCCTGTTAGAAGACATCATAACGTTTTTTTTGATAGTATGCGCAATGAGTAAAATCTCGAGCATGATAGCAGCCACAAGAAGCGTGGACGTAGTGTTAGTAAATTTGAATGTTGGCGATGCAGTCGCCAAATGTAAACGTTCTCTGGATCGAGAAAATTGGCTATATGGAAGTGTCTTCTCAAATGAAACACTTGGCAGCAAAATAGCTCTGCAAATATCCCAGCTGTCAAACTAACACAGATGTCCGTTACTATACGAACAATATCGTCAATCGTTTTCCGTCCAAAGGCCGCTGTCGGTGGCATGCAAATAATAATGGATTACATAAAGTAGTTGCGAAATCTCAACCATGAGCCTCATCACATATGCAAGGTACAGCTATAGATTTGTTCCACTGGCAAACATCCTCGCTGCAGATGAGAACTCCTCGCGAATAAGCAGAAGAACGAAATGCATGATCGTGTTAACGAATTTCGTTAAAGAGTATTAAATATATCCTCGGGAAGCCGAAAATTATACGTGCTCTTTTGCAAGCCGCTGTGCAGGCCCTAAATGATGAGAGAACGCGACCTAAATCTAAGACAAATATTGAAGCTAGCTGTGAAACCGCAATGTGTACATCGTCTACAATATTAGTGAAGAGACAGGTTGTTCTCGAATAACAAACCCTGCCCTCAGATACCTATATGCACCGGGAGAGCTGAACTTGAAACTGGCTTTTAAGTGACATTTGGTGTTGTCAAAACTATTTACAACCAACTGATCCGCGTCGTTTGACACATTGGCGCAGTGGATTTTAATGTTTAAAGCGATACGGCAATTATTGTGCTGCTGGTTAAGCGCGTCTTCGGCCTTGAGCAGGATCACTACGGAGGATACATCCATATAAGCGACGTTAGACTACTGCGGCAGTTATGAACATTCTTTAGCCTGCGCAGGATTGTGATAGAAAGCTCTGAGAGCTGTGCAATAAGCAAAACGCCAGTTTGCCCTAGTTGCATAAATGAAAATTTGATTGACCTATGTTATAGGCTTTGAAATACAAGTTATCTCTGCTTACTTGCCCCACCTATACTGGGTGTAGAACAGTAGGCTTACCGGTATTTCTCGAAGCTTTTTGTGTCTTCCAAATAAGAGTCGCTGGGCTCTAAGATCCACGTATGTGAGGGAAATCTCGAGATGTCAGCTCCATCCAAGACAGGTGGGAGGGGCCTTGCAAATTAAATGATACAGAACATTTGAGGCGCAGTTTCTTTCATATGTCTCAAATGGCTTTGTTCATAACACGGTAATTTTTCTGAACCTCTTCGAACATAACGTATGCAGACACAAATGTGGCAATTCTCCGGTTATCTGTGTTGGATAGTCTGGGAAGGCGTAAATAATGCGTCGATGGATTTCGCACATCTCGCTTCAAATAATTACTTTTAAAATGTATTGATTAGTATGCTTTGGCCTCCATTCTATTTGGCCATTCCAATCAAACAATATGTTGTACGTGTGTGCGCTGATATGACACCGTATTTTAAAAATTAGTCATTGAGATTCTGAAGAATGGCTGTTGCACGACGTGTCGTATTGCCGTTGCGATAGGAAAGGTATTGCAATTGCCAGTGGATCGTCAGCTCTGGTGCCGTTGTTTCATTGTCCAGGCTTAAGGACGAACGGCAATGTCAAGAGTCTCTATCTCAGACACTATGTAGCTATGAGAACTATTCCTAATACCGTCATTGCCTTCGGCATGGCCAAGGAGTTGAACGTCTGTTTCACTTATGGGTAGCTCTAACGGCGACAAATCTCTCTCTAAAGATTATGAAACCTAACTCGTTGGTATTTGTTGTGTACTTGCCGCAGGACTGATAATGTAAATATGCTTGTTCAGCGTCGATCAGCATAAACTACTGCACAAGCGTAGAGTGAAACGTAGTGTGAATTGATCCGCTTAGAACCCACACTACCTTTCATTATCCTTCTGTAATCCACTAAAAGGCATCTCAGTCACTGTTCTCAAATCAACGCTGCTTACCACAAAGATCGACGGAAATGGGATAATATTTGGCCAGGCGTGCCTGGTATACTATAAGCTTTAGAAATCGATATTAGACACTATAATTTCCGTTGCTATACATGCCATCATTTACAATAATTACACACTTATGAATTTTCGAAATTGACCACAACTTTTATTGCTGCAGTTATGTTATTGACTAGCAATTCCAAA